>CM021106.1:80992737-81230907 GCA_007115665.2 Sequoiadendron giganteum | reverse complement strand
ACTCTCCCCCACTCTCTCCCGCTCTCTATTTCTCCCACTCTCTCCTTCTCCCACTCTCCCCCACTTTCTCCCACTCTATCTTTCTCCCACTTTCCCCCTCTCTCCCTCCCACTCTCTTTCTCCCACTCTCCCCACTCTCTCCCACTCTCTCTTTCTCCCACTCTCCCCTTCTCCCACTCTCCCCCACTCTCTCCCACTCTCACCCTCTCTCCCTCCCTCTCTATCTCCCACTCTCCCACTCTCCCTATCTCCTCTCTATATACCACTTTCTCCCCTCTATCCTCCCACTCTATCTTTTCTCCTCCCAATTGCCTTCTCCCTTTCTCCCACTCTCCCACTCTCCCCCTCTTTCTTCCCACTCTCCCTCTCTCTCTCCCATTCTATCTTCTCCCACTTCCTCCCTCTCCCACTCTCTCCCACTCTCCCACTCTCCCCCTCTCTCCCTCTCTCTCTATCTCCCACTCTCCCCCTCTATCCCTCCCACTCTATTTTTCTCCCACTATTCACTTCTCCCAATCTCCCACTCTCTCCCACTCTCTCTTTCTCTCACTCTCCCCTCTCTCTCTCCCTCTCTATCTACATCTCTCCCGAAATCTCTTTCTCCCCCTCTCCCTCTCCCTCCCTCTCTCCCTCTTTCTCTCCCACTCCCTCTCTCCAAATTTCTCTCCCACTCTCTCTTTCTCTCCCTCTCTCTCCCTCTCTCCCTCTTTCTCTCCCACTCGCTCTCCCTCCCTCTCTCCCTTTTTCTATCCCACTCTCTCTTTCTCCCACTCTCCCCCTCTCTCCCTCTCTATGAATCTCCATCTCCCCCACTATCTCTTTCTAACCCTCTTCCTCTCCCTCCCTCTCTCCCTCTCCCTCCCTTCCTCACTCCCTCTCCCTCCCTCTCTCTCCCTCTTTCTCTCCCACTCTCTCTCTACCTCTTTCTCTCCCTCTCTCACAAACACTCACCTCTATCTCCTCTACTATAAGGGTGCACGGGAAGGATATATAATTAGGATAAAGGGTATAGACAAAGAGGAAGAAAAGAAATATATAAAGAAAACCATATTTCACATAATGTGCTCACATTATAACACGAGAGCATGTTTTACTCCACTAAAAATGGTAAAAAACTCTATATACTCATGATTTCAAGGCCCATAGTCTACATATTCCCCTGGTTCTGCACATGCTCTGACAAAAATTAGCTTTTCGGTGATGTTGTGAAGTGTGCAAGCATGTTTTTCACATTCCATCACCTTTTCCATGTTCTTTCTACCACCTTTGCATGAAATAGAAGAGTTTCCACATTGAAAGATATATAATATCAATTAAAGTTTGAATTCCATTGAAAATTGATATACAATTGAATTTTGGAGGGGAACAAGCTTTTGAACACTTGTCAAATTATTTTGGAGTTTGAAGAAAGAAGAAGATAAGGCTACATAATTGGGTTGAACTCCTCCATTTGAAAGTTTGGTTTTTAGGTATGTGAAGTCTTTGCACATTTTCTTTCATTCTATTATCGCTTGCTTTCATTTTTGTTTGTCATTATAACCTTACATTGTCATTTTAACATATCATAACGCTGATTAGAAACTTAGAACCATTCAATTCATTCATGACACACTAATTCAAGAACTCAATGCTGGAACTTACATGGAAAAATAGCAAAAAATCATGTGGAAGGTAACTACCAACCTTTATCCAAACATCCAAGTCACTATAATCAACATGTTATTGATTGAAATAATCCAAATACACATTCCAAATATCTCTCCAAAATTCATCCTTTAAGACAACTCCAAGCCTCTCCCATTCCTCTAAAGGGTGCAAAAACCTTCCAATACCTCTCCACAAACTAATGCAGTACAAAGGAAGAAATCAACACCTTTCTTGACACACTTATTTAACTATATTTCCCTTCACAACACATTTGATTCATATACTCAAATTAGCATTAAGAGATCCCAATTCCTTAAGGACCTTCAAAACACCTTGAAAATCTTGAAAATAACTAATTACAATCAACTAGATTCCTCAAAACATCAACCAATTATTATTTCATTCACAAGTTGTCTTAAATCTTCGATAATGGCACCATTGTTTACAAACACAAACTATAATTCTTAAGGCACAACCAAACCATTATTTTCTTAAGAAACCTTTGTTTGAGTTAGTACAACAAAAATGAAACCTTTAAGAAGTTTTCCCTTACACACACACTTAGTTCCTTTGTTCACTATCCACATTACTAGTAGCCAAGAATATGCAAACTGTCACATGTATCTCCCAAACCATGCAAACACTTCAAACTATGATACTCATTTTTGATACAGAGTTAGAGGACCCAAAACCATTCAAGATGTAAAATTTCCTTCAAGAGGCATCTAACAAGATTAGAAAGGTCTAATGGACCAATTCCAACACTCCTCCAAGTTGGACAACAAACAGAAACATTATTTCCCACTTTTCACCCTTGGAATCTAGTAGTAGTACAAAACCAATTTTGGGCCCTTAACTCCAAAACTTTCCAAAACACTAGGAAAATAAAAGAATTATTCTAGCACCCATTTCAGATTTTCAAGACATACCTTAACCCATCACATTACTCCTTTGGGACAACTTTAAGAAAACTGACCTTTTGACTATTTTAGGCCTCCAAGTAGGCCAATTTTACAAAGGAAATACCCTTAGATCCTCACACCAAACTTCCAAACCCCAAAAAAATCATTAATTAGGTCTCAAAACGAGATATTTTCAAGGTCTAAGGACCTTACCTGCTAAACTAGGCTTCCAATACAAAAACCACCATTTTTCCATGCAAAGAGGGAGGATTTATAGAATCTCCTATACCCGGGCCTTCCCAGACCATTCCAGAGTATCAAAAATCTTTAAAATACCTTGAAAAAGGTCAAAATATCATTACATAGACTAATCCTTCAAAAAAAATTCAAAATCACTCCTTGTTTCCTCAAATTATCATGGAAAAGTGCTTGTTTTAGCCTAAAAACCCCATCCTATTGTCATTAGTTTCATTCCAAGGCATGTTAAAAAATAAAATAACCTAATAAAAAAATTTACATGCCATCCTACTGAGAAACAAGTCATGACAGTAGGTGGGATGGTCATTTCATGATTAAATCCTACTCAAACCCTTGATTGGCTTGAAATGAGCAGTTTCAGAAAATTGTCAATTGCTCCCTTCAAATGTATTTATAAGCCCTCATAAATGATGCATTAGAGAGTTAATACATGTGCATACAATATTATATTAGTTTTGTATCAAGGGGAGGCTTTACAGATCCATACAAGTGCAGGAATGTGAAAAAAAAATAGTGATTTTTTGGAAAACAACGTTTTTTAATCATAAAAATGGATTTCAAAATGAACAATACTCCTCCCTTCAAGCCAATGGAGGTTGTTTAAAATTTTTTAAATTAAAACCAACTCCCCCCAATGCCTATTACTAAAAAACAACCACCTTTGAAAGCATATAAAATCTTTGTCTATGCTAGGTTAACATTTGTACACTCTGATTGTATGTGTTATTTAAATGAAGCCTTCAATGACATATATTTTTCAATTAACTTGAATGGATAAATTTTTTAGGAACTAATATTTATCTCATTACCATGGTATAGATAAAATTATCTACCATGTCGAAGAAAAAGACAAAGAGGAAACTAACAGATGAAGAGAACGAAACCTTCAAAGAAAAGGAGAGAGTTCAGGTCACAACATATCATGAAAAGAAGAAATTGCAAATGGATGATGGAAAAAATCTGATTGTAGAGGAACCTTGACCATCAAAAAGAGAATTAGAATTGGCAGCACAATAGGAACAAATACGAAAGCATCATCGTAATATGGATTTAGATACCGTAGTTGGAGACACACGCTCAACGACAAGTGAATATGAAGGGAAACCATTAAGCACAAGCGAATATGGAGGGACACCATCTAGCACAAGTTAATATGGACATACACCATCTACTACAAGTGAATATGGACGAACACCATCTACTGCAAGTGAATATGGAGGACACCATGTACCACAAGTGAATATTGTTGGACACCATCCAACCCATCTCAAGTTTAGAGTACATCATCACTCAGAATTGATGGAGAAGGTATGCCATCATCCCCATGTGAACCTCAAGGTATATCTTCTTCTCCACCCTCGATCAAAGATACGCAATCTATCCCACCTCAATTAAATATTTATGAAATTCCTAATGTTGAGATGTATGTACCTAGGAGAACACCACCTAGAATATTTCGTAGAAGGCCAAAGTATTTGATTAATATTGATGATGATATTTTGCAGCACATGTAAGGTAATATTTCAACACACACTTGTAGAAGATATGCTGATAAGATTTGGGAACGATTCTTTGAAAGGCTAAATCAGACTGCAAGATGTCAACTATTTGTTGAAATGATGTGGGGTGTAAAGTATAGGAGCATCATGAGGACTCTTGGGTTGAGAACATCGAATGCATCGAGTGAAGACACTATTGTGAAGAATCTAATGGATGCTTATGAGAGTGTGGGTAAGACGCCACACAAAAATGATAGTAATGTCATCGGATGTATCATTACATTGACTCTGGTAAGCTTTCAAACAAAGAGTGCTCATCTAATTAAAAAGACTAGTGAACAAACAAGAATTAATTGAAAAACTTTATCAAGAGCCATTCAAAGGTGGGAAAGAATTAAGGGCAATGATTCAAATTAATTATGGGAATTCTCGAGGAGACTATCACGAAAAGATAAAGAAGTTGTCAAAGCCTTGAGAACACTAATTGAAGAGTATTGGAAGAATAACATAAGGCCATCTCTGAATCAAAGGGATGTGGTAAGAAGGAGAATCGATAGTCGGAATTGTGAGCCACATCCAAAGAATTTTTTGGATATGACTCAAACCCAATTTTCTCAAAAATTTAAAAATGATTATCCTCAAATTAGTATTTCTCATTTTTTTTTGAAATTCTTAAGCCTTTTTATGTCAAGATAAATCACACATGCACTAATTTTTGTTGTAGAATACATATTGAATTTTCTAACCATTATGATGTTTATCATTCTATATGTTTAGATTTTCATACTAACGATGTTTTGCAGGATTGTGGCGTAGAAGCCCCACCAAAATATTTAAGAGAGTTCTTATCAAAAAAATTATGTGAAATAAAGGATGGCCAAATATTCTATAGGACAACATGCTTGGATGGTTCATACAAGAGTTGCAGTGGCTTCCAGTGTATGCCAATATGTCAACATATGGGAAGCACAAATGAGGTGGGATAGAAACTAGTAGAGTTCGGGAAGTATAAAATAGTGGAATATGCTACAAAAGATGTATCTCAAGCAAAAAGGTGTGATTTGGTTATTGAGAAGATTCCAGTGTACCAATTTATGACCACATTTCGTGACAATATACTGTCTGCATATGCAACGCATACCCATAGAGCTTGATGGTTGGACACACAATTCAAGCTATGCAAGGACACCTTTCCAGTTGGAAGCATAGTATCCGTGGTTGAATTTATAGAGAACTACACTCTACATCCACAACATGAGGTTTAGTCACAATATTACAACTCCACAGAAGTTTCGATATTTATGTACATAGCATTCATTCATGCATCTGACAGTACAGATGAGAAAAGGAATGTATTGAGGGAGTACCACTTTTACATTAGTGATGATCGAACACATTCTCCAAAGTTTGTGCAAGGTTTCTTCCATATGTTCTATAGTGGTTTGGCTCATAGGGGCATAGAATATGATCGACATATAATATGGTCTGATAATTGTGCAACACAGTTCAAGAACTCATGCATGTTCTACTGGTTGTGTAGGACGCATGTCATTACATGTGTTCAACATATGTGGAACTTTTGTGAGTCCAGACATGGAAAGGGGGATCATGATGGTGCATTAGCACGAGAAGAGTTAAAGTATAAAGACAATGCAAATTTGAAAGATGCAAAATCAATCATCGAGTGGTGTAATTCTTTGATGGGTCCAGGTATTGAAGGTACATCTTCACTTTGTAGATTTTTTGGTTGATGGATGATACTAACATTGCATCATATGAAGATTTTTGTACACTAATAGGATCAAGTGAGGCACACTCTTTCCTTAGCTCAAATGAAGGTTCATGGAGTATCGATACACAAAAGATGGTATGCTTTTGTTCTTCATGTACAATGCAAGATTGGAATGATTGTGAGTCAGGGGAGTGGGTTGAAAAATGGTTCACAAGTTATCTTAGGCCACTTCACACATATCACCCTCCAACGACATTGGAACTGAAACAAATGGAATCATCGGTCGACTTTGACCACATATAAAATCTAGTTCAACCAAGTGATATATCTAATTTCTTAGTTGTTGAAATTACATATCATGATCTTACTTTGTACTATATTTGTAATGTTGACAAATTTCAAGAGATTTTTTGCACATATTAATGCAGGGCATGTTTATGCAGTTATTGTAGATGAAGACAATGAAGAGGGAATAAACAATTACTTGTGTCATTATGTTTAGTCCTAAAATAAATTGGAGGCCCCAGATATAGATGGAGAAAAAATTGAATACCCTACAGGCTCAGTTGTGGTTATTGGAACATGGCTTAGAAGGTACCCACATTCAAGTGTTAAACATTGGCTATTTCAAGACTTTGACATGCATCGTAAGATTCTTCATTACTCAAACCTTGTTGTGGCATCCAATGTTCATTTGACCAAATATGGGGGTAGACCTTTGAAGAAGACCTTGTGGAAGGTCCATGAGTCTGACCATGAGGCAATACTTGACACAATAAAGAGTAGAGAAGACCCAAATGGTTCGTTCAATTAATTTGTAAGTATATGCACATTGGTTCTTATTAATTTATACTTATATGCACATTAATTTTTTTGATGCCAATTCTATCATCTTCTTTTACATTGATTGGTGTCCCATTGCAAAAAATGCAGATATATGAGCCATCCAAGAGAATGTCAGCCAAAAAAGTAATGCAACATCCTTATTTTGATGACCTTGACAAATCTCAATCAAGAATTTAAGCCATTAGAAAAGTGTGTGAAAATATTGGTGAGATAATTTCAAGTTATTCATTTGAATTTAACCTTATTATGAGCAGCTATGATGTAGACATTATAAGAGCATCTGAAATTTCAACTTACTCTATTCATGAGAAATGTTGTGTGCAATAGGTATGTTGGAATTCCCAGTGAAGATGTATGACCAAGAGTGACTAATTTTTGAAACCTATATTCCTATTTGTAAGTTCCTATAGGTATTTTTACGCTAGGCATGTTCCTTTTTTGCACCAAAACACGTGGAATCGCTTCGAGCTATGTTCCACCAAATTGATCCCTTAAGGGTCCAAAGTGCAAAATGGCTGCAAACTTCAGTATGTTATTAGTTAGATACTGTGAAACTTAAAAAATTATCATCTAATCCAATAGGATTGCGTTGGGCCCCTCTACTAAAACCTCTCCCGGTTTTTGCTATCTCGAAGGGGTTTTCTTGTGGCGGCGGATTTTCACTTGATGGAAAAAGCATCAAATGCAAGCAATGCAAAGTTGCAAAGTGGTGCAACTTTCATTTTGCAACTTGTGTAACCAAGCACACTATTCCAACACATTTGAATAAGTATTTTTATACTAGGCATGGTCCTCTTTTGCACCGAAACATGTGGTATTGCTTTGAGCTATCTTCCACTGGAACGATCCCTTAAGGGTCCAAACTACAAAATGGATCCAAACCTTAGCATGCTATTATTTGAATACCATGATGCTTAGAAACTTATCGTCTAATCCTACAAGATTGACTTGAGCCCCTCTACAAAAACCTCTCCCGTTTTTTCCTATCTCGGAGTGGTTTTCTTGTGGTGGTGGATTTTCACTTGATGGAAAAACCATCAAATGCAAGCAGTGCAAAGTTGCAAAGTGGTGCAACTTTCATTCTATAACTTATGTGACCAAGCGAACTATTCCAAAAATTTTAAATAAGTATTTTTATGCTAGGCATGGTCCTCTTTCACACTGAAACACTTAGAATTGCTCTGAGCTATGTTCCACCGGATCGATCCCTTAACGGTCCAAAGTGCAAAATGGCTGCAAACTTCAGCATGCTATTATTTGGATAAGGTGAAACTTAAAAAATTTGTTTCTAATCCTATAGGATTGCATTGGGCCCCTCTAGAAAAACCTCTCTCGATTTTGGCTATCTCAGAGTGGTTTTCCTGTGGTAGCGGATTTTCCCTTCAGGGAAAAAGTGTCAAATTAAGGCTATACAAAGTTGCAAAGTGGTGCAAATTTCACTTTATAAATTGTGTGACCAAACTAATTTCTCCAATGCACCCAAATAGGTATGTTTATTCTAGGCATGGTCTTTTTTTGCACTGAAACAGTCGGAATCTCTCTGAGCTACGTTCCACCGGATCGATCCCTTAAAGGTCCAAAGTGCAAAATGGCTGAAAAATTCAGCATGCTATTAGTCAAATACCGTGATTCTTACAAAATTCTCATTTGATCCTACAAGATTGCGTTGGGCCCCTCTACAAAAACCTCTCCTGGTTTCTTCTATCTTGGAGTGGTTTTTCCATGGCGGTAGATTTTCACTTGATGGAAAAAGCATCAAATGCAAGCTGTAAAAAGTTGCAAAGTGGTGCAACTTTCATTCTACAACTTGTGTGACCAAGTGGAATATTCCAACATATTTGAATAGGTATTTTATGCTAGGCATGGTCCTCTTTCACACCGAAACACGTGGAATCACTCTGAGCTATGTTCCACCGGATCGATCCTTTAAGGGTCCAAAGTGCAAAATGGATTTAAAATTCAACATGCTATTACTTGGATATCATGACACTTACACAATTCTCATATGATCTTACAGGTTTCACGCTGGGCCCCTCTAGAAAAAACTCTCTTGGTTTTCGCTATCTCGGAGTGGTTTTCCCATGGCAGCGGATTTTCACTTGATGGAAAAAGTGTCAAATTGAAGTTGTGCAAAGTTGCAAAGTGGTGCAAATTTCGCTCTGCAACTCATGTGACTCTGAAACATGGGGAATCACTCTGAGCTACGTTCCACTGGATCGATCCCTTAAGGGTCCAAAGTGCAAAATGGTTGCAAAATTTAGCATATTATTAGTCAGATACTGTGACACTTATAAAATTCGCATTTGATCCTACAAGATCATTTTGGTCCCCTCTACAAAAACCTCTCCTTTTTTTTTCTATCTCGGAGTGGTTTTCCCGTGGCAGCGGATTTTCACTTGATGGAAAAAGTGTCAAATGCAAGCAATGCAAAGTTACAAAGTGGTGCAACTTTCATTCTGCAACTTGTGTGACCAAGCAAACTATTTGAAAACATCTGAATACGTATGTTTACACTAGGCATGGTCCTCTTTTGCACCGAAACACGTGGAATCGCTCCGAGCTATGTTCCACCAGATCGATCCCTTAAGGGTCCAAAGTAGAAAATGGCTGCAAACTTCAACATGATATTACTTGGATATTGTGATACTTAGAAAATTTTCATCTAATCCTACAGGATCACGTTGGACCTCTCGATAAAAAACTCTCTTGGTTTTGGCTATCTTGGAGTTTTTTTTCCGTGGCGGAGGATTTTCACTTGATGGAAAAAATGTCAAATTGAAGTTGTGCAAAGTTACAAAGTGGTGCAAATTTCACTTTGCAACTCATGTGACCAAACTAACTGCACAAACATGTCTAAATAGGTATTTTTATGCTAGGCATGGTCTTGTTTCGCACCAAAACACGCGGAATTGCTTTGAGCTACGTTCCACCGGATCGATCCCTTAAGGGTCCAAAGTGCAAAATGGCTACAAACTTCAGCATGCTATTACTCAGATATCATGATGCTTCTAAACTTCTCATCTGATCCTATCGCGTTGGGCCCCTCTACAAAATAATCTCTCAATTTTGGCTATCTCAGAGTGGTTTTCTTGTGGTGGCGGATTTTCACTTGATGGAAAAAGCATCAAATGCAAGTAGTGCAAAGTTGCAAAGTGGTGCGAATTTCATTATGTAACTTTGGTGACCAATCAGACTATTCCAACACTTTCAAATAGGTATTTTTATGCTAGGAATGGTCCTCTTTCACATCGAAACACAAGGAATCACTCTAAGCTATGTTCCACCGGATCGATCCCTTAGGTCGGAGGAGTCTAAAGTTGCAATTTTAAGTTTCTTAAAGCAACAAATTTGAAATGCAATGGTTACTTTTTTTTAAAGTTGGTTTTTAGTTAGTTGAGGGTGTGGATCAGTTAGAGAAGGGTTTAAAACACTATGCAAAGCCTTGAGAGGCTCGAATGAATGTTTTTGATGAAATTCTGGAGAAGATCTAATAATAATTATTCACACTATTCTCTATTTTTTAGATTTTTTATCTGAACTTGTTGATCTTGTACTTTGTATGACCTTCAGTTTCTTGTACAGTCCCAAGGTTGACATGGATTCAAAGAGGGTTTATTTCATAAGAACCCATCTCTCATGATAATGAATGGCTCACTTAGCACTCATTGCATCTAGGTGATGCTCACAGAGTTGAGGCACTAGGCCTTCCCCGGAGGTCACCCATCCCAGAACCACTCTAGCTCAACCACTTAATGACAAAGTTTTTTTCTCCAAGGTTAAGCCCACTTAGCTTGCAACCCCATTTGAAAAAAATTTAGCAAGTATTGTGCCTTATGAAACATTCATTATAGAGCCCCTTTAGCTCATCAATTGATAAGTAGGAGGTAATTTCTACAATGTGTCAAATTATGATATTGCTATTAGGATTCAATTGTGTAGTTTTCGAGTATAAAAGAGAATACGAAGGGAAGATTAGGGTAATCAATTTGCAAAATTATTTTAATTATTGAATTACCTAGTGTGGGATTGGTCTATATGAGAAAAAATCTATAATCTGGGAGTATACGTTTCAAGCATATAATCCGGAAAGGACTCAAAGTAAGATGCATGAGTACAAAGTATCGATCAGGAAAGACATCCCAATTCTCAAGGCCTATGTATCAATGATACGCAGATTCATATTCAAAGCTAGCACATGATTTTAATTGATTAATTAGAAACAACTATTATATTTATTTATCAAATTTTCATTATCAAATTAATATTTGATTAGACTTCATATTCAGAATTTATTTCATTTATAATTTGGGGACTCCGTTATCTATCTTAATAATATTGGATGACAACCTTTGTCAATCCAATAAGAAATAAATAAAAAATATATTGATCCAGAGCTCAAGTCATTATAGTGGTATTAGAGCGAATGAACCTGCTAGCCTTTGGGTATTGCAACAAATTGACTTTCCATTGGAAACATGGCAACCGATGATAGTGTTTGGAAATATTACTTTATGAATCAGGTATTAAGATTAGTAGTTTATCTTAAAGGAATGCCATTATGGTCCCATTAAAAATAATAGAAGAATTTTTAGGCTTTATTGAGCAGTCATTTGTAGTATTAGATATAGCTCTAGCTTCTACAATATTGCACATGATTGCAGATAGTTTCAAAGATCTAGATGACACCAATAGTTCGCATTACTCAAGAAGGATGAACATCTTAAAGACATTTGTAGAAATTGGGACAAGTAACCTTCTTGTGGACTTAGGGTTGTAAGATTTGATCTACAAAATGTTCCACCATTTCTTTATTAGGATCAAGAACACACATAATGAAGGTGTGTTTGTAGCCATGAAAAATTATGGTTCGAACTATCCAGAAGAGTGATGTTTTATCTCGACCAACCATATCTATACTATGGTTTGTCTAGAAACAAGGATGGGTTCTCTCTTCATCAACATACACATTATTCCTCGATGTGTTCACACTAGTGTTACAAGACTTGGACTGCCTTAGACTTGACAAGCCAATTTTTGACTTGGACTCGAGCTCGGAGCCCAGACTCAAAAAATAGAAAAACCTAAGAAATTCAAAGATTTTTAAGGATAATTTAAAACTTGTTTCATGCACCCTTTAATAAATAAACCTTAAAGACACAATAGCATCATCAAATAGAAATTACTATGATGCCATACACAAACTTACATCAATCATATAAGTATAAGCGCAAATTTTAGCCAAAGGAAATAACACATTTAGATATATAAATATTGTGATATTGCTATTAGGATTCAATTGTGTAGTTTTACAAGTCAAACTCATTGACCCATGATTCATGAGTAGTGGTTCACAAGAACCCATCTCTCATGATAATGAATGGTTCATAAGGAGGAAGATAAATCTTCATACATTTCTTCTATCACAAGTGAGATAAGTGCTTCATTTCATGAAGGTCATGAGGCAGCCATTAATAGGGAGTGGATACATGAAGAACTGATGGAGAATGATAATGGCTTTAGACCTGCTATAAAGGATACCTTTTTTTTTGTTTCAATGATGCAAGAGGTTTTTGGTTTGACTACCAAAATGAGCCTATGAAAAATGCATGTGAAACTCCTTTTGACCTTGAGGGTTTTCTTACTCCATCTCAAGGATCATGCATTAAGGATGACATATATCAATGCTAGGGATAACCAATTAATAATTATACGCATGAATAAGTCAATCATGTACACGTCAATAAGGGAAGTACAAGTACTCAAAAACATGTAAGCCTCAAAAATTATACACACAAATACATAGTATACAAATTAAAACAAAGTATATGCACAAATACAAGGTATACACATGAAAATACGTAAGCCAAAAAGTATACATTTGAACACACGTAAGTCATAAAGTATACATGTAAGTTGTAAATTATACACTTGAATACACGTAACTCATATCTATTGAACCATCAATTTAGAATGCAAATATGGAGAGACATCAATAAAAGATATTTGTATTAACCAAATAGCCATGTAGGCATACATCAATATATGTTGATATAAGTATGAAATATATGTACAAAATAGCCATATAGGCTTACGAGAATGCCATATAGGCATACAATGTCAAATATGTCCAATAAAAAGTATGTACAAAACTGCCATGTAGGCATTCAACAAAGGGCTTTGGAATCAAAATTCATTGCTCTCCATGCCTCGGAAATAAAATATTTCCCTTTCCTTTTCGATTGGATGGCGATAGGTCTATCACTCATTTTTTCTACGCTTGAGAAATGCTCCCACTGCTCCTCATAGGGTTTAGTTAATGGTGAAGTTTTAACTATTACAATAAGAAGTAAAGACATGAATATATAGAAATTACATTATAAA
Organism: Sequoiadendron giganteum; assembly: GCA_007115665.2. Lineage (NCBI taxonomy): Eukaryota > Viridiplantae > Streptophyta > Pinopsida > Cupressales > Cupressaceae > Sequoiadendron > Sequoiadendron giganteum. The sequence continues at coordinate 81,217,642 of CM021106.1, read as the reverse complement.
AAATGATAAATTTGACAAAATAATCACTTACCACCATCTCACGATCTCTCTCCATGAGGGAAATATTCTCACAACCATGCTCAGGCATGCTCAAGCCTTGCATAAACCATACAAATAGAAATTAAACTAGGTGAATCAATAATGGTTTGATTTTTCACTAACTAACATCTATAACAACAAATGTAAATTGAAATTTACTAATTTACCTCATACCTCTCTTGTCATAGCCATCAAGGATTGTATAGCATATGTCACACCAATATTCATTGCCCTTGTCACATTCAGAGGTGTATCGTCTTGCAACAATTGAAAATAAAACAATAAATTATCCAACATAATAACCGATGTGCATATAAACTACACAAATCTATTAAGTACTTGATTCATTAGTTAAACTCTTTATTCTATTACCTCTATGAAGTTTTGAGTAAATCCACTGCCACTAGGAGGTGTTCCATCAAAACCTCCAATATTAGTCTATTCAACATCAAAAATCACATATTAAATTACCATTCGTAAAACAATGCTATTAACATGCAATAAAATTATAATTATTTACTAGTTACATACCTTAGCAAAAGGTGTACTCCAAAAATTAGTTGGTGGGGGGCTAGTGTATCCAATCTCAACATTGTGACCCTGCAATTTTATTAAAATCATAAAAAAAAAATTAGTTAATCTTGCATTTCGAAATCAAAATTTAATAAATTCAATTCAATGAACATGCACTAACTTTTACCTCACTATCAATGCCATATGCCTCATGCAAAATTTCAGCTGCCCTCTCCATCTCCATAGCTACAGATGGATCCTATGTACCAATCTCCTGAGTGTCAATGGGGTCATATGAACAAGTAACCCTGCAAGATTGACACACATGTGTTCAAATGCCACCACTCACAACTCCTCATCATCGTGGCACCATCGTTGCGAAGAAATATCAATTGTTGGTGAAAAAATTTGTTGAATTGCTCCTCCTAGAACGCGAGCGGAAAATTGTGGGGGTTTTGGCTATGGCTGCAAAAAAAAGACAATCAAAATGCTAATGAAAAATTTGCATTTCTTTTTTTTCTTTTAACAATCAATAATGCAAGCACATTATAATATGCTCATGTTATTGGTTTGTAGTTGCCGAGCCTAAGGCTTAGCATAATGAGCCATAATGCGAGCATGTTAGAACACACTCACGTTATGGATTTTCAAAAGTTTTTTTGGAGGGTGTCCACAAAATTGCTACCCATTTCCATGCACCCACTCGAGTGCAAAATATGGAAGATATTTGGCAAGTGTGAGTTGCAGAGAAGAAAAAATCCAAGCCAAGTTGTGGGTTCAATAGAAAATGAAGGTTCAAATGCATTTTTTGGGTTTTTATTCACTTTTACCATTTGGTGAGCACCAAATTTGGCACACACCAAATGGACAAGTCATTTGGTGCATGCCAAATTTGGCATGTGCCAAATGACTTACCCATTTACCATGACCCAAATTTCATGTGTGCTAAATGCTCTCTTTTTGTGTTTTTTTCCAATTTGGCATAAAAATTATGTCATAGATCTATGTACTTAGCCTTTAGCCAAATTAGTCTGATTGCCTGGGGCTCCACTATCAGTTCACCATGTCCATTTAAATGCATGAGGGTTACCTAGTGTAATGTTATAAATCCTAGTCATGTAGGGCACAACACTAAGCTTAGAGTGGTATGTCGTATGAGGTTACCCAACCAATACCTTCGTCAAAGGGTATGGCCATCTATGATTGATAGATATGCAGGGGACCACATATGAGTGTATGGTTGGCAGAAAAGTGTTTGAGTGATGCTTCTCCTCCTCAAAAAGTGACATAAGACCAATTAGGTTTTGTAAGATAGATTCCTAGACCATCTATATCTTATGTTATGAAGCATGGAGGAGCTGTGTATGTAGTTTTATACATTCATGGAATATTTTACTTTTTGAATTACTATATTGAAATAGAAATCCCTATTGTATTTTTTTATATAATCTTTATTCATATGTTCTCAATAAGAAAGGAGTTTTTTTATTGCAATGGTTTATTACATAGATTATTTACTCACATAGTGAAAACTTAGGAAACTTTACTTTAGTGAACAATTGGCATATTACAAATAATATACCAATCCTTTGGGGGTTTAATGCAATATATTCATATTTCTTCAAAAATTTCCTTTAAAAAAGATATGATTGGTGGAAGTGGTAATCATCCTATGTATGTAGCCACTATAGTTAACATTCTTGTAGATCTTGCCTAGCGATAAAAAAAACTTTGCAAAAAGGGGAAATTTATGATTTAAAAATAAATGGTTGTCTTCCTTAGAAGGAAATTCCTACAATTTTTTTAACCTTAACTCTATTGTTGAGGGTTTAGTTTCATCCAAAGACATGTTCTCATTTGTAAGTTCATGGGGGCTCAATTAATTTTATAAATCCTTGACTTCACTAGGTAGGCACAACTTGGCTAATTGAAGGATACATGGATATTGCCCTAGTTCAAATGGGTATTTGTTTGTTTCCTTTAATAATGTTGTAAATTTTTTTAAATTTTTTGGAGTTTCTTATTTCTTCAAAATTGCTATAATTTTCATGAGACTCTAGCATGGGTGATCCCATTATAGTGGTTTACAATTTTGGGCCAAACTGGACACTGAAATTATTATTTTTAACTAAATATTCACATTCAGGCACCTACAGTGGCTAAACTATGAGAAATTTGAAAATGATGAAAACTAGAGTCTCATCAAATTTTCTATGTAGATTCTAAAAATATTTTTTTCAGATTTTTTGGAAACAGATTGCATTTCTTTTTCCATCTCCCTTGAAAACTGGTTTTTTTCATAAAAGAACATTTTTAAAAAGTGATACACACTGTATAACACATAACTTTTCTTCCATGAAAAATAAAATTCTAATTCTTTCAAATTTAGATTTGTATCACCGATATCTAGTGCTTCCACTTGGTTAGATAGTTTTGTATTAAATATTTTTTCTGTAATCAAGTTTCAAAGTCAAACCAATTACAATTTAGACATAACGCGACCATATAATGCATAAAAATTTTTGTTGGATCAAGGACTTCAATATCTAGTGCACTCATATTTTTCAAAATAAATAAATAATAATCTGCTATTTTTCCACATGTGCAGAACAAAGACCTTCACTTTTCGTGAAAAACCTATATTTAATAAAACTAAAAAAACAAATATATAATAAAACCAAAACATATTAAAATTATATTCGATGGATAGCTTGTTTTGAGGAATACCTAATTCCAATTGGGTTTGTAAAGTCTCCACCATTTTCATGTTCAAACCAAGCTCTGAAGTGCAAAAATTTAGGTTTTTTTGTGAATTTTGTTAAACATCGGGGAAATGGGGGCTTCGCTCGAATTAGGGGGGTTTGAGTGAACCCCCTTCGCAAAAGGGGTCTTCATTTTGAATTTTGTCTCTAGATGCAATTAATGGGTTTGCTCAAACCCTAGTTTGAGTGAACCCTTTTTTGGTTCATTCGAACCCCCAAAATGTAAAAATTTTCCATGGGATCATTTTTCAATTTTTCCTTCCTCATTTGAACTATAAACCACTTTTGTGGGTTTACCCGCATCTAGATTTTATTTTTATAGTGTAAATTAAATTGACGGTTGTAATTTGGATCTAATTATTTTCTTTTCCATTGATTTTATGGAGATATGAATGTTTAAAAATTTTGGGCACTTAATTATGAACTTAGCGAATTAGTATGGAGAAAATATTCTCTAGTTATGCTTATATTTATGTGGAAGTGGATTCAAATAATCCCATTGCTAGGGGTTGTTAATATTTAGGTGGGTAATTTTATTTGACATCAAAAACTTGATTATGGAGCCATTCCTTTCATATGTAAGGATTTTTAGTGGTATAGACATATTTTTTAAGATTTCCCACAACTCAAATCAAATTGTTATTTTAAGAAAATACCACAACAAGATAAAAATGGTAAGAAACTAAGTCAACAAGATAATAAAGGGTCTATATAGTCCTTATAATTCTACTCGGGGACTCGGCGCAGACTCGGTAAAATGAAAAAAAGTTGAAAAAAACATAGAAATTTAGAGATTTTTAAGGATTTAAAACTTGTTTAAAGCACCCTTTATTGAATACAACACAAATATAAGAAAATTTGATCACATACACAAGTATAAAACGATCACATAAATATAAAGTACACAAATTGTAGTTGCGTTGCTGAAGGAAATAGCATACTTAGATATATAAATTATAAAACTAGTCAAATGTATACAAAAGTCATGGAATATGAAATCCATAACATCAAATGTTGCATACAAATATGAAATATCAAAACAATAGCTATGACTCTATGACTCTATGGCATAGTGGAGCCAACATCCTTCCTATGAAGGCGTCTAAGGCTCTTGGATGATGTTGGAGCTGCAACCATAGTCTCTGCCTCTATCTGACTCTCCATGCCACTCTCACCAATAGTAGCTATGTCTCCTCCTGCTCTAGCCTCCTCCTCAGCCATGGCTGCAACCTCAGCCTCTCTCTCTGCCTGGTCCACCCAATCAAGGTCCTCGCCACTAAAGACTACATCTGTAGCCTCAGTGGTCCACTCAGACTATGGATCAACCTCATCTAGATTGATTGGGGTGTTGTCATGGTCAAAAATCTTCCTGTATCTAAGCTGAAGGTTGTAATGAACATAGACCAAGTCATTCATCCTCTCCACTGTCAATCTATTGTGCTTCTTGGAGTGTATGTGCTCAAACATACTCCAATTATGCTCATAACCAGATGAACTGCATGGCTGGCTCAATAGATGAATGGCAATATTTTGCAGGTTCCGTGTATCAGAACCAAACAACCTCCCCCAACTATCTGAGATGAGAAAAAGAAACAAAATCAATCTCATTTCAAGTTTCAAGTTCAACATTTAATAATAAAATACAATATAAAAAGATGAGTATTATGCCCTTAGATATATTTTTACCTGGTAGTAATGTTGTCCTACTATCTTTGGTCATTTGGCATGCAAAGAAGTCTCCTTGTGCCTTAGTGAAGGCATCTATCTCCTGCATTATCTATGTAGTAACAATGGGCAACATCTGCTCTATCGTCAAGTAGAGCCCACTAAGAATTTCTCTATCTCCACGGATATCACGGTGGAATTGGGAGGCCGGATTTAGGAAAGATGCAACTGCATGGATGGGCCTATGAAGTTGGTTTTTCCATCTCCTATCAATGATCTCCCAAATGGGATGATACTTATCCCCAAATCCACCATAGACTGATCTAATGGCCTCTTTGGCCCTATCCATTCCCTCATATATGTAGCCCAGTGCGGGCTTCTCCCCATCTACAACTCGTAGGAGAACTAGCAAGGGCTCAATAAACTACAAAGTGCAAACATGTTTCACAAATAAGTATGAATGAAAATAAACAAATAAAAGATATGATTAAAAATTAAAACATAATAAAGAATTAAATTTTACCTTCACAATCTCCTCCACTGGTGTCCAAAACCCTTGCTCATAAAAAATGCAATCAGCCACACCAATTGCTACAGTGCTTGTAGAAAACGATGAGGAAGACCACTCCTCACCGACAAACATGCGCCTTAAAGCTGCCTTTGACCAAATCAAGGATTGCAACGTGATAAAATTAGTTGCAAACCTAGTGATGCCAAGACGAGACAACTCCCTCAACCCCGTGTATTGCCTCATAAGGTTAAGCACCCATGTGTGATTGTATATAAATTTTCAAATGTTTCTACTTGCATCCACACATGTTTTGATCCATGGGAGCTTGCCAAGATCCTCCATCATGAGTTCAATGCAATGGGTGGCACATGGAGTCCAAATTATAGTAGGGTGCCTCTCCATCAATAATCTACCAGCAGCAACATAATTTGTTGCATTATCTCTCACCACTTGCACTACATTCTCTTCCCCCACATCAGCTATCACCTCCTCTATAGCCTCACATAGATATGTGGCATTTTTGAATTGGGAAGAAGCATCAATGGACTTAATGAAAATGGTGTCACCTGAAAGAATAAGCAAAACCAGTTATTCAATAAATTAAAAAACAAAAATCAGCCATATTAAATTATTAATCACTAAATCAAATTCAAATTTCAATGCATTGAGGGAAGTACAATTACCTCCGAGGACACTAGAAAATTAAGCAGCATCCTATTTCTCCTATCAGTCCAACCATCAGTCATGATGGTGCAACCAATCCTCCTCCACTGCTCACGCTGCTCCTCTAATTGTGCTTTCACATCTACCACTTTTTGAGTCAAAAGTGGGCCCTTTAATTCATCTTCAGAAGGGGCTTTGAACCCCGGCCCACATATGGTTATGGCATCAACCATGTTTTGCCAAAAAGGTGACCTAAAACATGTCATAAATAAATTAATAAGTTACTTACATAAGTATTGTAAAATGAAAAGTTTTAAGATTTTAACTGCACTAAATTTGAATTCGATAATGAGATACATCTAGATTCTAAAATAATAAATTTTAAAACAATTAAACGAAAAATAATTACCTGGCTACATGGAAGGGAATGGTGCAGTAGTACCAAAAGTCTACAATTGTCTTTTTTGCTGCATCATGTACATCCTTGTTCCAACCCATGCTCTCAAGCGACGGTTGGGAACTAGGAGTAGTGCGTGGTACAAAATATGAGTCCACCCTAGATTTACGAACTCTAGGGCCAATAATACTACCACTACCACTACCACTAGCAGTACTAGCGCCACCAGCAGTAGGAGTATGCACAGGGATAGCTGGTGCAGAAGCAGTACCACTAGCACAAGCACTAGCACTAGGATGGTATGGAGGCATGGAAGAAGCATCTCCAACAGCACCAAGTCCATGTCCAACTCCCAAACTCACCAATTCATGCTTCTATCTTTTTTCATTTCTTTTTGCAATTCAAAAGTTTCTAATTGCACCTACACTTCACGGACAGCCTCAGGAGGTGCTATAGGGCAGCCCACTGCATCATGGATGGGTATGCGTGCAATATGGTATTTTAATCTATTTATGCCTCCATGATATATTGTTTTGCAGTATTTACATTTTGCTTCCCTTTTTTCATTCCAGGAAAGATTTCAGCATGTTTCCAAGCAGGGTCTTTTCTGCCTGGGGTTTGAGACATTGTGAAAATAATAATATGTTTTGATTTGCAAATGAATGTGGCTACAATAACAAGTAGGGTTTATAAAATTATTTATATTGCAAGTAGGGTTTGTAAAAAAAAAAATGCAAACTAAAAAAAACAATGATTTTTCAAATTACAATGAATTATTTGTTAAAAAAACACAAAAAAAACCAATAAAAATCAAACTTACCTCTTATATTTGGCTTGGAATGCAATGAAAACTCCTCCCAATCACTAGTAATGAGCTCTCAATGCACCTCCTTTCTGGTATGAAGCTTCCCAAATGATATGTGGCCCTGTATTTGTCTTCAACAGCTTGCTCGTTGCCCTCTCTTCTCCTCCTATTTTTCCTCACAACTCTCTCTTCTCCTCCTATTTTTCCAAATGAATGAAATGAGGTTGCTTTTAGGGTTGGGGACTTAATATAAGAAAAAAAACAAACAAACTTTAAAGTCAGTTTTGTGTTTCTTTATCGACTTTTCTTTCTACTGTTGCCAGTCGCGTCCAAGGCTCGGGACACTCTGGGAAGTGGTGAGTCCGGCCAGGACTTGGCAGGACTAGGCCGCGTCTATGCCCGGGCTCCCAGGACCTGACTAGGGGTGCTCGGCTCGGGACTCTCCGAGTTCAGGCGAGTCCCGTAACTTTTACCATTTTTCATACGAAAGCTAAATTTGTACCTCCTCCACATCCTAAAGGTAATAAATCTAATGCTAACTTTTCTTTGTAAATTTAGGAGAAATACCTACCAAGTTTCATGATTATTAGATTAAAAATAGAAAAGGATGGTAAAAAATTAGGGACATAATGAAATAATGCAAGATCATAAAACACATTGTCAAATGCAAGGTATAAATTATTTTAATTAGAATCATGATTTTTTTAGACTCCAAGAATCAGGTAGCCCCGCTTATATATTGTAGTGTACCTAGTAAAACTTTTTCATGTGACTGGTGACACTGGTGCATCATGCCATTCAATATCATGGGGATGGGGGGGAGTCTAGACTTCATGACCTCCTTTCTACAACATGATGCTTTAGCCAATTGAGCTAGGCCCCCACCCTTTAATTAGAATCATGATCATATTGTATAGTATCTTTAAATTTCTTGAGAATTTTGATGTTCATGTGGCTATTACTCATGCTAACTAGGCTCCTTTGATGCTTGGTAGGTCTCTAGTTTTTTCATATAAAAAATTGAAATAAAATTTTTAAAAAAATATGGATGGGGTGAAATCAACAATCATGTGATGAAAAGTGGAGCCCCTATAATAATGTATAATAATGAAACATGAGGAATTGATAAATACAAACCTTAATCATACATGAAAATAGAATTATATAAAACATCTCAAAAATCATAAATAAAAGAAAGATAGACCTTAGAGGATGTGACATAAAATTACTTCACTAAATGATATATTGGAAAGAAACCATTAGAAACTACTTGTGAAATATTAGTTAAACAACAAATAAATCCTAGATTTTAGAGAGATAAGATGAATAAATCGTAAAGAAAAAATTGATTACACAATAAATAAATTTAAATGCAATACCTTAGAAAAATATGATGGATAAATAAGGTGATGAAGATATGTGAAGCCAAATTTCCATGGTACCAAAAAAATAGGATAAGCCTAGATGAATTCCTTGAGATTTACAAACTAAATATGTTATTGCCTAGTTTAGATCAATGTGTACAAGACTACTCTAAAAAATGGAATCAAGTCTTGGATCGTAAAAGTGAATAGGCTAGAAATGGATGGTAGATCCATGCCCACCTTAGTTCAGTATACCTATGCCAAGAAGAGTGTTATATTGACAAGAAAAAGTACAATATTCCTAAGACAATGTATTTTAATATACAATATTACAAACTAATTAGAATCCTAAATAGTTATTCTATAATGATGTGTATATTGATTATGAAATATAATTTTTTTTTAAGTGGAATAATAATTTTCCTTAAAAAAAATGACAAAATTAACACAAATATGTATTATGTTGCCTCACAACAACTAGTGATGTAAGATTTGGCTGAAAAATCCTACCCAAGATGCAAATGAGTGAAGGAAAGAAAATATATAAATAAGAAATGAGAAAGAATAAACTATATTCTACTCAAGGTAATGTAAATATTACAATGAGATTGAGAATTGATATTAGATTTTGAGATTACAAGGGGAACCCCTTGGTTATATACTGCAAGGTTCCAGATAAGATATCATAAGATTATGATAAGTGTCTTAATCTTATGATATAGGACATAAAGTGGATAAGTATCATAAGGTTATTACACGTGTCTTAATCTTATGATATGAGACCTAAAGTGATAAATTCCCCATGTGGACCCTAAATAAACTTAAGTAACAAGGTATGAAAAGTATCTGAGTGGATAACTAGGTAGAAAATGAACTAGTTAAAGTACTCATTTCAAACCAAAACCCCACTTAAGTACAACTTAGGGAGTAGACAATGTAAATATGAAAATATGGGTCCCATATACTATGCATGATGAGGTATCCATGTACATAGAAATATTTCAAAAATAGAGAAAAGGAGAAAATTGGGTGGGGAAAAAATCCTCTCCAAAAGAGAGAAAATGAAAAATTATGTTGGGAAAATGTGAAGGACAAAACCCCATGTGAGAAAAATGTCCCCTAATAAGTGAGAATGAACAAAGAAGGTCAAGTAAACCCCCCTAAATGTATAGTCTTCTACACTAATGGTGGATGCTCAACATGGAATTTTGAAGATGGTCCACGATTGTCAAAAAAATCCTCCCCTTAGAAATATAAATAGATCAAATGATGCATGCAAGATATTTTCCTATTCCTAAAAAGGATAAGTCTCTATAATTTTCTCAGATATCATAATGTAAGGAGTTCCAATATTAACTAAAGAAGGTGACAATGTAGAAAAATGTGAATATTGATGTAGAGCATGGACCAATGATTATGATCAGTCTTCCAAATGCTACTCCAAAAATATGTCAAATGGTGACAAGTGTTGATATTTAAAGAATCGGGTACAACTAGACAAGATATTAACATGAATGGAGATTGGGTTGCAACTCTCAACTCATGAGTATTTACATAATTTTTCACTATGGAAGCATAATAATTTGGAGAAGAAGCAAGAAGATCTAAATGTACCCATTTACAAATAGATGGAAAAGGAGAAAAATCATAGGGAACAAAAATCCTAACCAATCATGTCTAAAATCAAAAAAATATCTGATGAAAAAGTTGTAACTATCAATGAAGAACTACTAATGAATCCCACACTACAAAAATAATAAGATCAAAATCAAAGAGACCACTACATGAGCATCAGCTACATACTCTCAAATCCTCAAAATTATAGATCTGGTATATATTTTGTACGAGTATCATTGATTTTGGACACTACTTAACTAGTTATTAGTTGAAAATATAGGTACCAAGTCTCTGGATGTACAACCTAATCCTCTAAATACATGAATATTGCTTCCATAACATGAATTTCTATATTGTATCTAGTCCATCACACTAAAATGCATGGGTAACTAGCCACTGCATTGAATGTGTATATAGGAACTAACACTTGATACATAATTAAATCCTAAGAAGAATGCCATATGAAAGATGTGGCACACTACACTAAAATGACAAGATTGTGGCACTTTATTTTATTGCATCTTCAACATATCTTTTACATATAGAATTTCTTTGGACAACAAAAATAATGCAAATATATAAACTTTGATGAAGAAGCTACACAAAATCAACTCCATAGTAGATAGTTAGATGTGGTTGTTTAAAGAATTAATCCAATTGGGATGTCACCATAAATTCAAGAGAAACTAGACCATTTTGAATACTAGATGGAGGAACACCACAAATGGTAACTCAACAGTGAATAAAAAAAAAAAATTACTTTAATTATTTTTTTTTCAAACAAGCACCTTGTATTTTAAGTAATAATGAAACTCATTTTTTAAGAAAAAATGAAGCTTGGGCTAGTATTCTCATGGGGTCGTACATCTTCTCGAATCTTTTTCCTTGCAAATTCAATTAAAATTGACAAATTAATAGTCAATTTTAACATTTTGGGTCTTCTAAATGTGATGACAAGGTCAGATTTGACCCAAAATACTTTGAAATGACAATTCTTATTGGATCTTATAATGAACCCCTTGCTTCAAATTCTTTCCAATCTAGCATCTAGTGTCTATTTCAAATGAAATAAAAGGAATATTTGACATTCTTAGCTATTTTGAACTTAATTTTTTTCCAAAAATCTCCAAAAAACTTGCAACTAGCAAGTCAATGTTTGAACCCTCCAAAAATTAGTATTTTCTCCACACTTTTTTGGTTCTCCATATCATCCAAAGATGCAAGAGGAAAACATGCTCATGTGTTTTGAAAAATAATAGTTCTACAATCTTAAATTTCTCAAAATATTGCTAACCCACAACTCACAATAGCTCTGATACCATGTAAGATTTGGCTGAAAATCCTACCCAATATGTACATGAATGAAAGAAAATATACAAATTAAAAATGAGAAAAAATAAATTGTATTCTACTCAAGACAATGTAAATCTTACAAAGAGCTTGAGAATTCATATTAGATATTGAGATTACAAAAGAAACCCCTCAGTTGTATAGGCCAAGTTTAGGGATTATAGGACACAATAACTCAGCCAAAATAACCCTAGACAAAATAACTTGGTCACAATAACCCAAGGGCAAAATAACCCAGGGTCATAATAACCCAAGCCAAAATAACTCGTGGTCAAAATAACCCATGGAAAAATTATACCTGTAAGAATATAGAGAGGAAAACAAAATTTATAAAATGACCATGGGTTATTCTGTCCATGGGTTATTTTGACCATGGGTTATTATGACCCTGGGTTATTTTGTCCTTAGGTTATTATGACGAGGTTATTGTGTCTAGAGTTATTATAGCTGGGTTATTATGTCTAGATACCAAGTTGAGGGATGAGGTATCATAAGATGGCGACAAGTGTCTTAATTCTATGATATGCGACATAAAGAGATAACTATCATATAATTGTGACAAGTGTCTCAATCTTATGATATAATACATAAAGTGATAAGTATCCCATGTGGATCCTAAGTAAACTTAAGTAATCAGGTTTGAAAAGGACCTAAGTAGATAACTAGCTAAAAAATGAACTAGTTAGATAAAGTATCCCTTTCACATCAACAAGTGAAAAGGGTGACAATATTTTAATTTTGAATTTCAAAAATAGTGCATATGTGACCTAAGTCAATTTTGGATGACCTAGTCCATGGCATCAAATGGATAATATAGTGTTAGAAAAAGTACTTGGGAGTGGGTGATGATGGGATTAGAAAATGATAAAACAATGAGCCAATTTTCATGCAAGCATATGCCACATGTATATTATTATTCAATCAATAAAAAAATAAAAGTGGGTTGAAAATGTAAGAGAAAAAAGTATTTCATCGTTACAAAAATAAAATATATACTTATTTCACAAAATTATGCTTATAAACCATAATAGATATTTCCTTAGATTGATAATCTAGACTTTAAGAAATTAATATCCATATATTTAATTAAAATAAAAAAACTAATATATTTTAATTATATTAATTAAACTATTTTGTTAACATGTTTGAAAACAATTTAGTAAAAATAAATTTCTTACTTTAATAAAAATATATTTAATAATAAATTTAACAAACCAATAGAATTTAATATTTAGAATGTTTCTTTAATTGATATAAATTCATTTAAAATCTAAACTCAATAATTAAATATTAAATATATAAGTTCAATTTTCATATAATATATTTCATAATAAATTTATAAAATAAATATTTTTTATTTGATATAAATCATTACATAATAAATTTAATATTTTCAATTTATCTATAATTCCTATAAATTTGCTTAAACACTAAAAATTAATAATTAAAAAAAAAAATAAAAATAAAAATAAAACAAATGATTGTTTTCATTTCTATTAGTTCTTTAATTTGTTTAAACTTGTTCAAAACTATCAAAGTTTTAGAAAAAAATATTATTAAAAAAAAAACATTTAATTCTAAATTTTATGAAAATGATAAATTTGAATATTTAATTTGATAGAAAATTAAAAAATCAAGTTTTCTTTTTTTTTCTTATTTTAAATATTTTAAAAATAATAATAATTTCAAAAATTAATAAAAATTATAGATATTATTTTCATCAAATATATTTAATAATAAATTAAATTAAAAATTTAAATTTAGTCTTCAACTTTTTTTCTATATTAAAGAGTTTGTTTTTCAATTGATATTTTAAATCATTCTTATTTAAATATAGAAACAAACTTATCGAAGGAATGTAACTATGCCAACAAAAATGTTGATTTTACAATAATTGAAAAATATTAAAAAATAAAAGTATATCACAGTTATTTTTATCAAATATTTAATAATAAAATTAATCAAAAATAAAATTCAATATTCAATTTATCTTTCTAGAATAGAATACAATTATATTTGGTATGAGATTTTAGACATAGAGATATTTATCAACGATACCATTTGAAATTTTCTGAACATAAAATTGAAAAGCTAAGGTAAGATAAGATAATAGTAATAATATAATAGTATAATAACAATATAATAAAAATAATTTAAAAAAAGAAGATAAGATAAACTAAGATAATAATATTATAATTAAAACATAATAATATACTAACAAAAATAATGATAATAAATAATAAAAATATAATAATTATTAATTGTTATTAAAAATATAATAATAATATAATAAAAATTTATAATTATTATAATAATTTATATAATATAATAATATCTTGAAGCATACATTTTCAAAATATATTTTTGAATGTCTTCTATATAAATTTTTCTAAATATAGATCTGTTTGTCTACAATTTGTATACACTTATTAAAAATTAATTAATTTTTAATAGAAATTTCTCAACATTTTCCTCTTTTACATAATGAATCACAAAATATAATTAAAACAAAACTATAAAAACTCAAATACAATTAAATATAAAAATAGTGGTGATAAATGCGTAATAGCTATCATTATAGTAAGAGATAAAAAAGGATGCAATGGCCGACTTTGTTGAAAAATAGTATAAACGTGCCATCAGGGCAGCCATTGTTGAAAGCTCTGCAAAAAAGCTAATGAAACAAAGCCAGGAAAGCCTTCAATATAAAACCACCATTGAGATTTAATGTTTTCATATACTTTAATAGTAATGTGTAGGGAAGCTTTTGTAAGGAGGACGTACTTGCTGAAGTTATTTGTGTTGGTTTATGAATGTTTTTAGATTTAGAAATTAATTATGTTATGTTCTAGTTTAGATTGACATGTATTAAATTGACAACTAAATCTAGAAAGAATCTTATCTGAAGAACATAATTTTAAAATAATTAGAGAAATAAATAAAAAATAAAAATACATATATATTATTTTTATCAAATATTATTTGGTAATAAATTTAATTAAAACTTAAAATTCAATTTATTTATTAGAATAAAACACAATTATAATTGGTATGATTTTTGTACAATCTATAGAGATTAGATGAAATTGCTTTTAGAGTTAGGGGAGAGAATCTGGAGCACCCTAATTTTGCACTTCTCAAAATCCTACGTGGAAATTTAAAAAAAATCCCAATATTTTACAGCAGCTTGCTTGCCAATGCCCCTCATTACAACTAAGGTTTGAGGCCCACGTCATCAAATATGATACCACATCAACATTTTTTTTGTTGAGGTGTCAGAAAAGGTCAAAAAAAATGAGTGAGACTGATACTTGTGCACTAAATCATATTTTATTGGTGCGTTGATCTGGCATCAAATGATTTGTTTCTTTTTAGATCTACGGAATACATATTATTCAATTAGTGGTAGTTATCATCAACACTAGCAACTTTAAAGTCCCAACTATTGATTCAATATTGTTAAAAATATTAGACATTAAATTAATAAATGCTATAACAACTATTGAAAAATATTCAATTAAGAAATACTTTCCCCTAAATATATTTGTTTTTTAATAATAGATTAAAATCAATTGAAAAACAAACACAATTAAATGGAAAGATAATGTTATCCGAAGAAGAAAACTATGCCAACAAAAACGTTGAGTAATTTCTCAAATCAATTTGGAAAAGTTACTAAAGTGATGATAAATGCGTAATACTTATTATCATAGAACGAGATAAAAAAGGATGCAGTAACTTACTTTTTTCAAAAACAGCATAGACGTGCGACCAGCGCAGCCATTGTTGAAAGCTCTGCAAACAAGCTAATGAAACAAAACCAGTAAAGCTTTCAATATAAAACCACCATCGGAATTTACTGTTTGCATTTACTTTAATAATATTGTGTTCCAAGTCTTACAACAGAAACAAAGAATAAAAGTTACTGTATAATGGGCACGAGCCATGCTCATGACCAAGATTAAACTGTATCCATACGAAGCTACAAATCAGTCTGGTTGGATAGAGAAGTTGGAGTATTGGTTGCCAACCGTTTGAAATGAGGAGCTACTTCCTGACGTTATTTGTGTCGATTTCTCATCTGCTCCATTATCAAACAACTTCAAAATCTCTTCTATATTAATATCATGCAGTTCACCAGGGCTGGAGCACTGCTCAGAAACAGGATTCAAATCAGTGCCTGCGGGATTTTGAGGTTGAGGAGGAGGATTATTCAGACAGGCAGAAGATCCATACATGATTTGAGCCGCACGGTCATATGCAACAGCAGCCTCATGGGCCGTATTGAAGGTACCAAGCCACAGGCGCTTTCCTCTGTCGGGCTCTCTGATTTCAGCCACCCATTTACCCCACGTCCGCTGCCTCACGCCTCTGTAATTGTAGCACCCATTTTCAGGCCCTCCTTTTCCCGGCATACACCCTTTTCTTGAACCCCTGTGAGCTGTTCTTCTCCTCTTCATTTCCTCGCTTGAATTGAGCTGCCGCCATTGCTCTAACGTCTCTGAAACTTTCTTTTCCCTCTGCCCTCTCGCCGTCTTCACCATCTCCGTTCAACGGCTCTGGAAATCAGTGGGAGAACACATCGAAATTGAACAGAGGAAGCTGTTTACATCTCCACCAATTGCTGTGTTAGAAGACCAGATTTGCTCGCGTCGACATTTAATCACTTATCTTGGGGATAAAGTCATCTCTTACTTTTTTTCTGTCATTCCTGACGTGCAATTGGACGAGCTGTGATAAATTCCAACGACTTACACGTTTATTTGAGGAATTCTTTATTAGGAAGTGTAGATGCCACGAAATCCCAAATTCAATTTGACAAAGTGACTGAAATCAATTTTGAACGGAACGGTGCACTTACAGTCTGAGCTCCAGGAAGGAATCTACACCGTTATTTGAGCTCTTTCAATGAACGGCGTTATAAATTGGAGATAGCTATCGACTTATTATGGTTGACAACTGACAAGGATCGTAACCGCCTTTCTCATTAAATAAATTTATTTTTGCTTTTGTAACTGGTTTTTATAGGCTCACGTTTCCTGAAGTGGTTGGTTTGGAAAGAAAAGTTTATCACGGAATCAATTTTTTATAATTATATTTATTAAAACGATCTGAATTTAAATTTGAAATAATTTTGATTGAATAGCTATTTCCGTATTTGACCAAATGCTTTCAGGCTGGAAAAGCTATCTTTATTGTTAAAAAGTTGTAATTTATTATAATTTTAAATTACATGTATTTAAAAGTAAAATAATTGTTCAGAAATAATTAATTCAAAATAAAAATAAAATACGAATGGCAAAACAACACTAAAAATATATCATAAACATGCGTGAACAAAAACCAAAAAAAGTATTCGTTCACTAGTTGTTTTAGCCGAAAGAAGGTTGCAAAAGGCCAAAGTGAAGTCGGCCAGAAAAGATTATACAAATGCAAAGCGATTCCCTGAGATGACACTCTTTGGAAGGATCTTTGAAAATGAAAACCCACATGGCCTAAATTTAATGGTCTAGTTAATATGTATCTAATTTATATATTTCTTAAATTCTTAAATAAGTTAGGTTTTAATTTTTGAAGGGTAAATTTTAATGAATAGTTATAAAAAAAAATATTTGATAATAGGATTAATTTAACTCAATGGAAAGAATTTTAGTTTTTTTAGAGGTGGTGAACAATTTTAAATATTTTTTAATAATAAGCAAGTAAATGTTTTATTATTCATAATTAGATATAAAAATATTTTTTTAATCTTTAAAAACATTGTTTCAAGATTTTTAAAAATGTTGCATAACTTGTTTCACACAAAGAGTGAACGATTAAGATTAGTAATAAAAAAATGTATTCTTAAATGAATAGTAGACTTAGATATTTATAGTCTTGGTGGCCAAACACTATACATTTATATTTATAAACCTATTATATCCCTTACTTGATGGACAAGATTCTAACTATTTTGTTATTGTAGACATCCAAAAATAACATTATGCATTCCACTGTAACTAACATCATGCATTCGTTTCGTCTACTAATCAATTAAAGCAATTTATTGATTTAATCCTAAGGTTCATCAAGCTTAATTAAATAAATCAAATTATTTAATTAAGTTCCTAAGGTTTTTCTTATTTGATTTAATAAATCAAACTGATTTAAAATCAAATATCAAATCCCTAAAAAACCTCTAAGTTAATTAATCTAAATTAATTAACTTCTAATCATGATTAGCATTCTCTAGCTTTTGACTCAACTAGAGTCAAATCTAAACTCCTAACTAACCCACCCACTTGCATCAATAAATCAAATTATTGATTTATTAAAAAGAGTTATTTTCCCTCAATAACTCTCATCTTTGACTTTTTTGAACAAAGATTATTCCCCTCAAAACCCTCAACAACATGCATTTATTGACATTTTTCAAATTTGAATGGGCACATTGGCCAAAACTTGCACAAGCTTTGACCAATCCCATCATGCCAAGTGGCTCTATTCTATTGGAGGGGATTTAGTCCCACATTGGCTAAACTTGGCCTCTCTTCTCTCAACTTCTTCTATAAAAGCAATGCATCTTCTCTCATTTCTACAACACATTCTGCATGCATCTACACTATAGGCAACTTGAGCTCATAGCAACTCATTGTCTATTGGCTTGGAAAAAGGATTGGGAAAGGGCTCTCTCACATTTTCATGGAGGGCACCAATCCACCATAGGATAGGTTGTATTTCATTTGCTCTATATTGCATATTTTATCTTAGTTTTCATTATTATTTAGAGTTAATGACATATTTTATCCTATGAGGATGGCTTGAATCTACACAATCAATGTGCAAGATTTCACCATCCTACAAATGGCGCTAGAAGGAGGGCAGTTTGGAGAACATCATCTCATATGCATATGTTTCATGTTTGCTGGATTTTAGGCATGGACTGATAAATGGTGTACGAATACTGGAAATTTAGTTCTTTCATAATTCTGATTTATTTGAAAGTCGTTTATATTCTGTGTGGTTTATAAAATTTTGATAGTCATGATATTCCAAGTTTAATGAATCAATTTGTGGCTTTCATATTCATTACAAAAACATTTGAGATTTGATGTAATAAATTTTTATTGCATCCTTTGCCTGGTACACTTGGCGCAGGACCTGCAATCATTTGTTTTCGGGAGATAGCACTTGTTTCTTTTGAGCCATTTTGACTAATATTTCATACGCTTTGCCTATACTTCTGCACTTTTTTTTTAACAAACCTTTTGCACAGATTGTGCAGTTGTGACATTCAGTGGAATTCAGATCTACAACTACTCATCATAGTTATGTAAATACTTCTCGTACCTACCCTTTGTCTATGCGTAGATCTTGCTAGCATAAAAGCCTCTGTTCTGACCTGTACGCCTCTGCCAAATATATTAGTTCATAGGCTAGCATTTGTCCACCGTCTCATTCCATGAAATCCCCGGTCCCAAACATGAACATATACATGCCCAAATCTGCAAATGACTCTCTCCCACTACTCGCTCACCACCCAGTAAAGTGCCCTATTGTTGTGTCATATTCCTTCCCAGAGCTGAATGGAGTTAAGCTGCCTTGATTTTAGCAGACATCACCAGCCGACACTCTCCAGAACCATCCTCCCTACCAATCTCTTCTTAGGCGCAGCTCATATGCTTAGACATTGCTTATATGCTTAGAGCTTAGGTTGGCCTCGTACTAGCTTTTAGACCAAGTTTGACATTCCATGTTGCAGACATCCTATACAACGTGCTTTTCAGCCTGCCATGACCTATCAATTTTTGTTGTCATTATGAGCCTTTATCAAACCCGTGATAAATTGTTTATATAGCGCCTTGATTTCCTTCATGAGGTTCTTTAGTTTTTCCGCCATAAGGTTCTTGACTTTAACAGAGTCCTCGAAAATGTCAATAAAGCAACCACTCACTGCTGGTAAATCCAAAACCTTGCGCATAAGCCTCTGGTACATCGTTGTTTGTGAAGGTTTGTGATACAGGACCCATAAGTGTGTACGTTGATGAGCCTCCTAGTAAGCTAAATGCATAAGTTAAATTGATCCCTGTTTGGCAATCTATAAAGTTAGTGACCGGATGACAGGTGATTGAATGTGTTAAGAAGAGACGTCTTGACAGATTTCCTTTATGTTCTGGAAAAGAGTGTCGAATTTGAATTTACACCTGCCAATCACATTTAAGCGCTTATTCCTTGATTTTCACAACTGCCAATTGCAATTGAGAGTTTCAAAAAAGAGCTATTCATTCGCTGTTGATGTCGTTTAATCTTACTGACATTCATTAAATGAAGCTTCTTTCTTCTCTGAAAAGGCATGTGCTCGGACTAAAGGCAATATCAACCCGTAAGTCATATTAGAAATGACAGTTATTTGGTTGTGATGACTAGAAAGGATATGCGGCCTCATAAAGTCAAAAGTTGAGTTATTGCTGGCAGCAGCTCACCAAGGTGGTTATCATGGGCGGTAATGGTAGATGGAGTATGCGATTAATAGTAAAGTACTCCTTTTGTTTCTTAAAAGTGACATGATGTTAACCGGCCTTAGAAGTGGCTCATCTAACTCATAAAGCCTTTTCTCTTTTACTTTTTTTTTTCTTTCCCCAACTTGCTCTCATTAAATAAGTGATGACACATTGTTAATCTAAATGGAAGTTTTCAATTTTTTTTAGAATTTTCATTATGATCAACTTTAAAAATCTTATTTGGTTGGATGTTTTGTGGAAATAATTTATCAATAGTTGATATTACAAAAGCAACATTTCCACTTTTCTAATTTGGGTAAAACCATGTGAATTTGTTCATTAGGTTATTATTAGTTCCTTGTGAATGTGTTCATTTATGTATTTATCACATCATTAATTCCTTGAAACATCTAATAAACTTTATGTTGTTCATAGGTTGAAATCAAGGTGTTACAGGTTGAAACATCAAGGTTGAAATCAAGGTGTTGACATCAAAGTTGAAAGCAAGGTGTTAAAGGTTGACATTGGAGATTGAAGTTGAAGGTTGACATCAAATGAAAACAAAGGCGAAGTGGAGTTAGAGATTATTTTTTTGAAACCAAAACTTTAAAAAAAAGCATTTTTTAATGCTTGTTTCAACAATCTTGGAGCTTTCACTTACTACCCTTTTTTTCTATTTTTAGCTAACTCACCTTTCAATTTGGGCTTAAAATCAATCAATGACTTGATCTTTTCAAAGTTGGTTAAAATTGAATCTTAGATACTTACTAGATTTCAATTTGGGATTAAAATTGAACAAGGCAACTTCACATTTCAATTGGTGCATTTAAAACGAACTCATCATTGCTTTGAGGAATTTAAAATTGAACATGTGTACTTTGTGTTTTGTAAACTTTTTTGCAAAGTAGTGTCATTTAAAAGGGCGTATGCGCTTCTCTCGCGCTTCACGGCGATCTTGAGAATCAAAAGTCTTTTTGATGACCCTAAGTTGCATAAAAGATTGCCTCCACACTTCAATTTGGGATCTAAAAATTGAACAAATCATGCGAGTGTGAGCACGATATATTGCGGAGGTTCTCCCCTTTGTTTTTCAATGAAGGTTGTGTGAACGACGGAATATGTTAGCTCGCTTTTGTTTATCTTAGAGGGCCTGCCTTGTGGGAAAAAGTAATCACCCAAGGGAACGACCCAACCGGGAACACGCTAAAGCCAAGCGACTTCCAACCGGTATATAAGTGTGGATTCTTGAGGAAAGTTCAAGAATCACGAGGATTATTCCGATGAGATGGACAGCAATGGACTCTCGCCGATGTTGGATAATCCCCCACGAACGGAATGCCCGAATTAGAACCCCTTGTTTAGAAATTGGCCAAAACCTTGTCTATCTTGTTGGTGCAAAAGGTTATGTCCTTTGAAGCCGCCCCACGTAACATGCGGTCTTGTTGTGGAAATGGAAAGTATGCCATGGGAGATTCATGGGTACTAATGCTTGGCTGACCCGAATAAGTGAGTGCCGTGGAGGGGAGCCAGTGTGGTCAAGCATTTAGCCATTCGCACAAGATATGCGCAGCTGGATTTATCCAAGTGGGAACCCAACAAGGTATTGTCTCATCAACCTAAGAGTGTGAAAGTGCTTGGAAAAAACACATTGCTTGATCTTGAAAACATTTGGAAAACAAACATACACAAAAACCTTGAAATTTCAAACACCTTGTGGGGAACAAATACCTATTGACGAACTTGCCCACTCTTGCTTTCCCTAGGAATCACAAGATTTCTAAGTGTGCAAATTCTATCATCATTTGTTTCCAATAAGGATAAACATAAGGAACTTTTGCCCTATTTTCCTCGATTTCCACACAAAGGACATTGTGGGATGAGAAAGAGAATGGGACATTAGACATATAGTTTGAAAACCTAAGAAAGCAAGTGTCTTGGATAAAAAGAACCTCATTTAACCAAGATAAAAAGACAAATTGGATTACACATGTGTTTTCTAACATGATTTCCCGCAAGATCAAAATCCCAAAACCAAAGTTCAAGAAGCTTAGTCTAAAAGCTCGTGAGGAGCGTCTTGAGAGACTTTTCGAATTTAGGGAAAGATTGGTTTATAACTTTTACAGAAAAGCCTCAAGGAACAATCCAACATTATATGCATTTTATTGTCAACAAAATCCCGAATTGTTTCAAAGATTTGCATTTCTCCCATAGGAAGTCAAGCGTGTTCTTCAACACCGAGGTTTTGTAGAAAGAGAGTCACATCTAGGTTAAGGTTCAAGATCAAAGTTGTCATTCCCATTCATTCATCCATCAAATCAAAGTCTCATTTCATCATCAAACCTTTTTGAGAACTCTAGAATCAAACATCACACTAAACTTAGAGGGCTAAATCAACATCATCATATCTTGGCTTAACACACTTAGCCAACATAGTCTCAAATCATTGAACAAATTTTCTTTGAGATAACACAACTTCTTAAAGTCTATTAGTTCTCCAAAACATTGGCATAACACACTTTGTCAATTCATCCATTTTTGTGCAAGTTCCCTTAGGATAACACAACTTCCTAGGGAAAACAACTTCACAACCAATCTTGTTTGACTTAACGCATCTAGTCAAATTATCACATTCAAATCAAAATCAAAAGCCCTTTCAAAGTTTAGCACATACATTCAAAAAGTTTTCCAAAGGTTTCATTCACTCATCTCATCCGTTTTAACCCATCGTCATCATCACCATCTTTGATCTTTTAGCTACCCTAGTTCTTCTCTTTTTGGACTTAAAGGATTAGGATCGAACAAATCCCTATTTTTATGGTCCAAACAAGATCTCAACACAAGAAGGACATGGAGAATATTAGAGACATATCAACTTCTATGGGCATGAGTCATCTAAATATCGAAGTGAACCTAGCAGGATCAAGCAATCCCCCGAGCAACTCTCCCGTATCATCACAAAATCTTCAAGAGGAGAGTCATCAAGAAGACGACATAAATAAAGACATAGGGATGACACCAGAGGAAATCATGGAAATGATTCAAAATCCTAAGAACCATAAAATTGTTAGTGCTATGTTCAAATGCATAAATTCAATAGAAAGAGGAGGGGACATGCCCCCTCCCAACCTTAACACAAGCACTAGTGTAGTTGCATCCCCGTTGTCAAACATCAATCAAGAAGTACCTTGCATCACCTCAATCATCACACCAACCTCCCCGATTGTGAACAAGGGGAGTGCCATGTTCCAAGAATTGCAAGAACACCGCCTTGTGACTAATGAAGAAGCAATCATCACCCCTACATTTATTCCGGAAAACTCATTTCACCCTTACATCCCACTCACATTTCATAATCCCGCTGGTTCATCCTCATTTCACGCCACACTAGCTTATCAATTAAACATACCAACTCCCCCACCGCATGAAGAAGTTGGTTTGCTTGGAACGACAGAAGCTATCAATCCTTTCTCTTTCCAAAGTGGTGCGTCATCCCTTCCCCCGCTTCCTTTCACATCTGTATCGCCTCCTGGAATAGGTCTTCCACCTTTAACCATTGAAATTTTTTCTAATCCAAGCAATCTGACCACCACTTTGAACCCGCTTCTTTTGCCCATATCCTCACAACAAATCGCAACCATTCCTGTCACCACGGTTAATGCATCCATTGGTCCTCAAGTCTCCCAAAGCATGCCTCATCAAGGACCAATTGTCTCAACCACCCCGCCCACAACCCAAATCACAGTCACAACTGCAATTCCTCCACCCACCATGATAGTTGGCATGATTCCTGCTCCACCACCAATCCCACTGCCAAAACACAACACGACCAATTCATTCTCCATCATGTTGCAAAACGCACAACAAGCTGCCCACCAAAAGGTACTCCAAAAACAACAAGCCGCACAAGCTCAAGCTCAAGCACAAGCCGCACAAGCGCAAGCACAAGCGCAAGCACAAGCTCAAGCTCAAGCACAAGCTGCACAAGCGAGAGCACAAGCACAAGCTCAAGCTCAAGCACAAGCCACACAAGCACAAGCACAAGCGCAAGCGCAAGCTCAAGCCCAAGCTTAGGCTCAAGCCCAACAAAAGACACAAGCTCAATACCAAGCGCAATTGCAAGCAATCCACCTGCAAGCCTACCACCAAGCCCTGCAAGACTTTCAGGCACAACACCAAGCTAAACAACAAGCTTTATTGGCACAACAGCAGCTCGACCAACAACAAGCATTGTTGGCAAAACAGCAGCTAGACCAACAACAAGCGTTACTAGCTTAGCAACAACTTGACCAACAGCAGGCTTCATGGGAACAACAGCAGATGGACCAACAGCAAGCGCTATTGGAACAACAACAGCAAGATCAACAACAAGCGTTGTTGGCACAAATGCAAGCTTACCAACAAGCCCTAAATGCACAACCAACCTCGCAGCAAACGCAGACCAGTATGCTCCCCACCCATCAAACACCTCCAACACCTCACCACTCATTCATCCCACCCCCCGACCCAAGCAAGGATGTCGCAACACAGATCAAATTGCTTTCGCAGCAGGTGTCGGACTTGCAAGCAGGAAAAACCACAAGGACACCAGGAAACTTGTGCCCTTATCCATTCGATAGAAGTTTCACCATGGTACCGTTTCCAAAGGGATTCGAGATCCCCAAATTTGATAAGTACAATGGAACGGGCAACCCTGAAAACCACGTCAGGGAATTTCAGGTGCACTGCATGGAAGTCACATATGATGACACGTATCTAATGCGGCTCTTCCCCCGAAGCCTGACTGGTCCAGCTATGGAATGGTTTTCTTGCCTACCCACGGGCATTAAAACATTCGAGGAAATTGTGGAGGCTTTCCTTAAAAATTACGCTTTTAATATGGGTGCGGATGTCAGTTTAGAAGAACTATCTGCACTCAAACAAAGAAGAGGAGAGTTATTTGCATCCTTCTTGCAAAGATGGCGATCCAAGGCCAATCAGAGTAAGTGGGCCATGCCAGAGGAACAACAAGTTTGCACCATCATAGCCAACTTAGATGAAAACCTGGCGTTCTACCTAAAAATGCAGTGCATCACATCTTACGATCAACTAATTCCAAAGGAGCTCAACATCGAAAGAGCCCTTACTGCGCGAGGAGGCGCACCTACATTCACTCCACCGCAGGATAACCGCCCGTCCAACAACTACAATGATAAACCTCGAACATGGTCGAGGAACAAAAATATCACGAACGACGGCGTGGTTGATGCTAAGGTAGTCATCAGTGCTCCTAAGCAAAATACCCAAAATCATCATCATCCGCAAACTCATAACCACAACAATGTGCAGGCTAATGCGGTAGTAGCACAGTCACAACCACCTTCCACTAGCCAAGTCAACAATGTGGGTAATCAAGGAGGACCACCTCCCCGCAACAAGTTTCCCCCCAAGAGGAAGTTCACAGCCCTTGGCGAATCGATTGAGTCTGTCATGAAGAAATTGGTCAAAGAAAACCTAATCAAAATTTCTAACTCCGAACAATACACAGAGCCCATGACCAAACCACCGTGGTACAATGAGAATCTCCTGTGTGACTTCCACAAAGTTAAAGGACACACCACCGCCAACTGCATGAGACTCAAGAATATCATCCAAGACCTCATCGAGGATAAGGTCATCAACATCGAGCAGCCGGCCGGAAACCAAGACCTAAAAATCTACACGAATCCGATGCCGAATCATAATCAGGGAAATAACCAAGGGAATAATAAGGGTAAACAAAAGTATGCTAGTGCCAATCTAGTATACGAGGAGATAGTCGGATGTGTCGACGAGTTGGTCACTGTCATAAATATCAAGGGAACCAACAATGACTGTGGAGTCACCACACGAGGCGGAAAAGTTACCATTGTCGGGGCACCTGCTAAGACCCCCATTACCAACACAAAGGCCGTCCCCTATGATTAGAATGTAATTGACCAACTAAAGAGAACACCCGCACAAATATCCATCATGGAATTACTAAAAATCTCCGCCGCTCATCGACAGATCCTGGATGAAGCACTAGCTGCCTCTACCGTCGCTGCTACCCTTGACACAAAGCAATTTCAAGCTATGGTAGGTAACATTGTTACCCCGAATCTCATCACATTTTCGGACCAAGATTTCCCCCTGCAGCCATCTCATAACCGGGCACTTCACCTCCAAATCCTAGTTCATAAAAAGAAAGTCAAGCGAGTCCTGGTAGATGGTGGTGCAGGTCTTAATATTTGTTCTCTGAAACTTATAAAGAAATTGGGATTCGCCGAGGATTCCATCAATAAAAAAAAAGTATCACCATAAGATCATATGATGACCAAGAAAGAGTGTCTCAGGGCACTATCAAGATCCCCATCCAAGTGGGGCCAGCAACCATGGAAACAACTTGTCAAGTTCTTGACCTTGATTTGCCATACAACATCCTCCTGGGACGCCCATGGATACACGGAATGAAGGCAGTGGCCTCAACCTATCATCAGTGCATTAATTTCTCATATCAAAATGAGGAGGTTACCATATATGGGGATCCCGAACCCTTCGCCTATTGCAAAAACTTGGAAGCCAAGTTTTACAAGATCCCTCAAGTACCTAAAAATGATGAAGGACCATCCACTTCATACATAGACCTAGCTAATCTCACCTCCACTTCTGCGACAGAGACACCCGCCATCCCCGACATATCCGAGATCAAGAACATGATACAGGACAATGGATGCAGTGATTATAGAATGAAGAGAAATGCTTTTGTTGTAGGAGAGTTACCACAATCTCCTAGATCACATGGGCAACCACAATTGACTCAAACACCTGTCCGCACTAGAACAGAACCCTCTGGATTCCACAGTTGGGGGGATCTCAGTCAGGAAAATGTGGACGAGGAGGACATCACAAACACTCTGTACCAAGATGAAAGACCCACTCCCACCCTACCCATGGAGGAAACAAATAGAGGGTTACAAATGATGTTCGGCATGGGCTATAACAGGAATGAAAGCCTAGGAAGAAATAGTGATGGACGGTTGGAGCCCATCATTGTAGAAAGAAGAACGCAGAACCTTGGCCTCGGTTGTACCCCTCCGAGTATAACTGTGCGTGGCAGAAGTGTTCCTAATAGGGCAGTCAGGTCCTCTCCTCGGGTCTCGACAACTAATCTTAGATTACCTGTGTCCACAGGCCTACCTCTCGATAACTTCACATTTGACATAACTGATGTTTGTAGTAGCAGTGATGACGATGACACCATAGGTGGCCTACCTAGGCTCTTTGAAGATTCCACCTTACTAATGATTAGTGTCTCACCCGCTGAGCCAATCCAACAAACCCACCAAATCCACTTAGTATACCCCCAACTCATCGATCACGACCAACGGGGACCGCCGATTCTAGACTCATTCAAAAATGATGAGGCTCTCTCCGAATTCATGGGACTAAGGGATACTGTTCCATGTGGAGATCACAAGGCAGGATTTGATATCACTCTAGACACACAAGCATACTATGGGGAGACGATTGAGTCTTTCAGTCGCAAAAGAAAAAGAATAAGCTCAAAGTTATTGAGTGAAAACCACACTGTGGCACTCTCTAACCATAAAATAGTAAAAATAAAGGACGCATCCAATGGCGAAAACCTCTTTGAGGCGCCAGAGGATGAAGGATTCAATCTCCCCCCTACTGCTCTACACCAAGAGAAGTCAACAGTATTGGCAGAACAGTGCAACCCGGTCAACTTAGGAACAAAATCAGAACCACAAATTACCTTCTATGTAGAATCCCTCCTAGAAGAAGAACAAAAACTACTAGTAGCTTTCCTAAAGGAGAGAAAGGTAAATTTTGCGTGGACCTATGCAGACATGCCAGGCCTAGATCCTGAAATAGTAGTGCATCATTTGGCCGTTCACCCCGGAGCAAAACCAGTCAGACAGAAGCTAAGGAAGATGCACCCACAAATAGCCTTGCTTGTAAAGATTGAGCTACAGAAACTTCTGGATGTTGGCTTCATACGCCCGATTGACTATCCAGAATAGGTATCTAACCTCGTACTAGTCTCAAAACTGAAAGGGGGCATCCGCATCTACACCGATTTCAGAGACCTAAACAAAGCATGTCCCAAGGATGAATTTCCACTACCCAACATTGACATGATAGTGGATATGATGGCCGGACATGAGATGCTTTCCCTAATGGATGGTTTCTCAGGGTACAATCAGATATTGATCGCAAAAGAAGACCAACACAAGACAGCATTCACATGTCCGTGGGGCACCTACTGCTGGAATGTAATGCCATTTGGGTTGAAGAATGCAGGAGCCACCTATCAAAGAGCCATGACATTAATCTTCCACGACATGATCCACAAAACAGTCGAAGATTATGTAGATGACATACTTGCTAAATCAAAGAAGAGACAAGACCATATAGCAACTCTAAGTGCTATCTTTGACAGGCTTGAACAATATAAGGTTAGACTCAACCCGAAGAAGTGTGTCTTTGGGGTGCAATCAGGGAAGCTGCTAGGATACATAGTTTCAATGAGAGGGATAGAGGTAGACCCTGCAAAGGTAAAAGCAATCCTTGAAATGAAAGCACCAAGAACGTTGAAACAACTAAGAGGATTGCAAGGAAGACTCCAGTCCATCCGAAGATTCATAGCACAATTGGCAGATAAACAGATTGCCTATTCACACCTACTTCACAAGGGAGTAGCTTTCAGATGGGATGACAAATGCGAGCAAGCATTGAACAAAATAAAAGAATATCTACTTACACCACCTGTATTAATGCCACCAATTGTGGGGAAATCACTAATCCTATATATCTCTGCAACAACAGCCGCCCTGGGGGCCCTTTTAGCCCAACATGATGAAAAGGGAACCGAGCGGGCTATCTACTACATCAACAGAACAATGGTGGGACATGAGCTCAATTACACGTCAATAGAGAAAGCTTGCCTAGCATTGGTATTTACGGCTCAGAAATTCAGACACTACATGCTAGCACACCAAATCAAGTTGATTGCCAAAATAGACCCTCTAAAGTACCTATTGACAAAAGCAGCACTTACAGGTAGAATGGCTAAGTGGGTAATGATATTATCTGAACATGATATCGAGTATGTAGAACGAAAAGCCATAAAAGGACAAGTCATTGTGGATCAGCTGGCAGAAGCTCCCCTCTACACAGATAATCCACTCATATCAGAATTCCCAGATGAGTCCCTTTTTAACCTTGATGCAACAGACCACTGGAAGCTATACTTTGATGGCTCTCACACACAACATGGGTCAGGAGCTGGTGTGTTTTTCATCACGCCGCAAGGAGACTGCATACCTAGATCATACAAGCTGGCATTCCCTTGTACGAACAATATAGCAGAATATGAGGCTTTGACCATAGGACTCAAGATTGCAGCACAATGGCGAATCATGGCACTAAAAGTCTATGGCGACTCGCAACTTATCATCAACCAAGTCAACGGCGAATACCAAACCAAGGATGATAAGCTCACACCATACAAGAAGGTGGTAGAAAGCCTCAAGGAATCTTTCATCGATATTACCTTTGAGCAGATACCAAGGACAAACAACAGAGCAGCTGATGCAATGGCGACAATTGGATCCTTACTCGACATCCCTCGTAACGTCTCGAAACATGAATTCCTCGTAGAGCAGCTTCTCGTACCCACATTCGAGGTACCAGAGTCAGAATACGCATGTGAACTCGTTGGTCCCAGTGATCTTTGGTATCATGATATATACACCTACCTAAATTTAGGAATCCTCCCCACTGACATCACCCCAAACCTAAAATGCACTTTCATCAAAAGAACTTCACGATTCGTCATCCTAGGAGAGACCCTCTTCCGTAGGAGTACCGATGGAACCCTGTAACGTTGTTTAAAACCCGAGGAAGCCCTGATTGCTCTAACTGAGGTACAAAATGGCACGTGTGGGTCACACTCAAGTGGTATTACCTTGGCTAAAAATTTGCTAAGAACAGGGTACTACTGGCCGACGACGGAAAAAGAGGCACACAATTTTGTCAGAAAATGCTTGCAATGCCAACAACATGGAGATCTTATTCATGCACCAGCTCAAGAACTGCATCCTATTGTTACACCTTGTCCCTTTTCACAATGGGGGCTTGATCTCATTGGTAAAATATCACCCACCTCATCCAATGGCCATAAATTCATTATCACTGCCACCGAATACTTCACTAAGTGGGTCGAAGCAATTCCCATGACCTACATCACCGGAAAGCAGATATCCAAGTTTATCCTGAATTACCTCATTTGTCGGTACGGTGTCCCCCAATCCATTATCTCTGATAATGGGACGCCCTTCAAGAATTAGGATGTCCGTGACTTGTGTGAAAAATTCAAAATCAAGCATCGCTTTTCCACACCATATTATCCACAAGGCAATGGCCAAGCAGAAGCTACAAATAAAACTATTTTGAAAATCCTCAAGAAAACAGTCAATGACTCTGGTCGTGACTGGCATCTGCAGTTAAATCCCGCCTTATGGGCCTACCGCACCATCATCCGCACGCCAACAAGCGCCACCCCATTCTCTCTGGTCTACGGATCAGAGGCCATACTCCCCATTGAGATCGAGCTCCCATCACTAAGGATATCACTGCAAAACCTTATCACAGATGAGGAATACAGGGTCACAAGACTCAATGACCTGGAATTACTAGATGAAAGGTGCACGGATGCCCTTAATCATCTACAAGTGTACCAGAATTGCCTAAAAAGGAGCTACAACAAGAACATCAAACAACGCACTTTCCAAGTTGGTGACCTCGTGCTGAAAGAAAACCAAAAGAACGTGCCAAATCCAGATACAAAGGGAAAATTTGAGCCCAACTGGCTAGGACCTTTCGTCATCACTGCAAGTTACACATCAAGGGCATATCAACTAGCAACACCAGAAGGCGAGCCTCTGCAGGAGCCTCTGAATAGCTCTCATCTCAAAAAATTTTATGCCTAAACATTGCAAGGTATAGAACCAGAAAATTACAAAAACAATAAGAAAAAGTCTTGAAAAAATGGTTACCTCGATGAAAACCTGGCAAACAGGCATCTTGGTGACAACAAAAAAATCAAAAGATCAAAAAATCCAAAAAAAAATCAGAAAAGGATTGAAAAATAGTAAAGAGAAAAAATCGTCCTCTAGTGAAAACCACTTCGGTGGCGCTTTGGGAAAATACCTTGGTAAAAACCTGGCAAACAGGCGTCAAGTGTAAATAAAGTACCTTCCCCATCTATCAGGATCTGCATAACTCATCCACTCCATCACATTCCACTTATCCGCTCGCATCCATACCATAGGCTGCATTGGTATCTGTACTATATTCCACCATCGGAACTACTTGGCATTTCAAAGGTCAGTCTGTCCCGCTTTTATCTAAGTAGTCTATTGCACCACACTAGGGGCATGTTCTCGCAACATCGGATCGGATTCGTGAATATTCTCGTGATCTTTTTCAAAATTCATCAAAAAATTCCAAAAACATTCAGAAAACTCATTCAAAAAACCAAAAACATTCAGAAAACTCATTCAAAAAACCAAAAACATTCAGAAAAATCATCAAAAATCCAAAAACATGTCGAAATATCAGAAAATCTTCAAAAATTTCATCACTAAGTCTTGTCAGTTTTTTCTACCTTGTCGAACTACGTCGTCTCTGAGCTTGAACGTAGGCAAGGTTGATCTTTGATCATCCCCCGAGACGGTTGGGTCAGTCCTTTAGGCGTCCGTCACATTGGCAATCCGTTTGCCCATCTAGTCTACATCTTAAGTCAGTCCTTTAGGCAATAAAATGGCAATCCATTTGTCCATATTATCATCAAGTCAGTCCACCACCAGTCGAACTACGTGGTCTCTGCGTATATAACGTAGGCAAGGCTAATCTATGGATGAGCTCCCGAGACCCCTAGGATAGGTCTTTAAGTTAGTCTGTTCGTTGTAAAATCTTGAAAATACCAAAAACATTGGAAAATCTTGAAAATACCAAAAACATTTGTAAAATTCCAAAAATACCAAAAACAGCCTCAAAACATTTGAAAAAAAACCAAAATGGTGCATCCATTTCATCTCGCTTTCACTCGTGATTGTCATCACTCATAATAAATCATCGTCGCTTTCACCCTTTGGTGAGTTAGTCAGAAGCAAGTTTAGTAGGTTCTAAAGTGAACGCCTAATCGTCAAAGTCTCGAAGGTCTAAGTCAATAAGTTAGCAAGTTGGTCAACTCGGAGTATCAATAGCTTATCACGCAATCAGTCTCACCAAAACCCTGATCACTACATGTCCTAGGATGAAGCTTTCCTGCGATGGACATAAGCATCAGGTACCCCACATAGTTTAGTCTTGGCTAGCGATACAAAGAACATCAGCTTGTTTGTTTACTTTATTTTAGTCTTTTAGACTTATCTTATTTTGCGCTCATTCCAAGGACCTCTCGATGATGCCTAAACAAAACAGGTTTAGAGAGAAAGGAATGGGGCAATGATCATTATCTTTTTATCTGTTGTGCTTGTTGGATATTCTTGTAAAATAACTTCGTCATGCATACTTTGTTTTATTTGTAGGAAGGATGTTTTAGGTATCTTGTTGACCACATAAGAAGGCTTGCCTTCTTATGTTTTGGCCCGAGATGTCTGGAATTTCTTAACTGCATTCTGAATAAGGTTATGTTTGTCAAGTGTGAACAAGAGTACTATCTAATTGTCGAGTCAAATTCCATCACACTAGGCGCCACGCCATCCTGGTTCTTAATACCTTGATGCCTCGCACCTACGTGTGTTATCAAACATAAAGAAAGGTATGCTCTTTTCCCATCCCTGGATAAGCAACACATCATCATCATTCATCATCATATCCAATAAAGTCTTGATGACTAGGAGACTTGTTGGACTTCTACATTCTTCTTCCCTCTCATTCTTCTATCTTCTGTCACGCTAACAATGCATCCATCTTGCATCCCTATTCTCATTTCGCATAATCATGCCATACCATCATATCAGGACAACATCATCCATCTCATCCATCTCACATGCATCGCATAATCATTTAACATGCTTAAAATAATATAGATTTGTTATTCTAAGCATCTTCTGAACATCTCATTTTCATCATCATTATCATATAGTCTAACCATCCATACATCCATTTTGAACCTCTTTGTCGCGAGATCCACCTCAAATTGTATCTTTTCGCTCGATCTCTCGAGGGGGCAATGTACTAACGTACTTATTTTCTACTGGGGCATCCGAAAAAACCAAAGAATTTTTTAATTTCGATGCCGACAACATCATTCTTTGAACCAATGCAACGAGTACATTGCTTCAAAGAGGGGCAAAATGTAGACATCCAAAAATAACATTATGCATTCCACTGTAACTAACATCATGCATTCGTTTCTTCTACTAATCAATTAAAGCAATTTATTGATTTAATCCTAAGGTTCATCAAGCTTAATTAAATAAATCAAATTATTTAATTAAGTTCCTAAGGTTCTTCTTATTTGATTTAATAAATCAAACTGATTTAAAATCAAATATCAAATCCCTAAAATCCCCTAAGTTAATTAATCTAAATTAATTAACTTCTAATCATGATTAGCATTCTCTAGCTTTTGACTCAACTAGAGTCAAATCTAAACTCCTAACTAACCCACCCACTTGCATCAATAAATCAAATTATTGATTTATTAAAAAGAGTTATTTTCCCTCAATAACTCTCATCTTTGACTTTTTTGAACAAAGATTATTCCCCCCAAAACCCTCAACAACATGCATTTATTGACATTTTTCAAATTTGAATGGGCACATTGGCCAAAACTTGCACAAGCTTTGACCAATCCCATCATGCCAAGTGGCTCTATTCTATTGGAGGGGATTTAGTCCCACATTGGCTAAACTTGGCCTCTCTTCTCTCAACTTCTTCTATAAAAGCAATGCATCTTCTCTCATTTCTACAACACATTCTGAATGCATCTACACTATAGGCAACTTGAGCTCATAGCAACTCATTGTCTATTGGCTTGGAAAAAGGATTGGGAAAGGGCTCTCTCACATTTTCATGGAGGGCACCAATCCACCATAGGATAGGTTGTATTTCATTTGCTCTATATTGCATATTTTATCTTAGTTTTCATTATTATTTAGAGTTAATGACATATTTTATCCTATGAGGATGGCTTGAATCTACACAATCAATGTGCAAGATTTCACCATCCTACAGTTATAACTGCTATTTAATTCTTTAAAAACTTTCATAAGTGTCATTATTTAAGAATTTTTCTATTAGTTTATAAGAAAGAAGTAAATTTGAAATATTTAATTTATAAATGCAGACATGACAAGTTAAGAAAATTCATATTTGTTTATAAGAAGTAACTTTGTACATATTTTAATTTAGTAATATTGATGACTATTTATGTAAGTTCTAACAATGATACAATATGTATATAAGTATTTGGATAAACGTATAATTATCTTCATTAGTCAATATTTCTAGCAATAATATATTTTACCATAACACATCATGTAATAAGATGTAAAAAATGTATTGTTCTAAGAAATTAAATAGAAACAAAAAATTAATCTCTTTTTGTGTCTCATATGTTAGAAATCCAAAATGGATTGATAACCCAAAGAACTTTATGAGAGAAATTCTAAGCTACATAAATTGGAAAAATATAAACAATACAAACTAGCGACTTTGAGAGATATTCAATGTGAGAATGATGAAATTACATTATGAGCTTCCAATATGCAAAATTATGCACCAAAAAGTGAATATGAACAAAAGCTAGGTAGTCAGTTTATATAGAACTAGGGAGAGGATGGAGTTGACAAGCCAACCAATAGGGAGTTACCACCAATATTAAATAAAGCGATCAAAATAGTAAATTTTCCACCCTTTAAGATAGTGACACTTCAACACCTTATCTCCATGTTATTAAATAATTAAATTCACTTTATTTAACCAAAAAAATATTAATAAGAGTGTAAGAGAAAACTATGACTAAGGAAAAAAAATTAATCCTCTAGGAAAATAAAAACCTACATTAACACCCCCCTTAAAAATAGCTTAGTTGGGTGAAAATATCATGGGTCTTGACAAATGAAATCATGTTAGGTACCCATGTACATTGTAAATCCTTGCCAAAAAAAATCTCCCCAAAAATATAGAGAGAAAAACTCTCTAAATGGAGAGGAAAGAGAAGGGCTAAGTAGCCCCCTTAAAGAGGACACCAACTATACCCCAAGAAAATATTGCAAATGAAGGAACTTTCTCTTAGTGAAGGTTTTGGTGAATATGTCTACAATCTAATATAATATTAGAAAATGCTTGAATTTGTTGGCCTACTAATGAATTAGCTCTCGAATGTAGTTCATGTGGGTCTCAATGTGTTTCACCCTCTAATGATGGACCAAATTGTGAGAGATCTATATCGCATGCTAGTTATCAAAAAAGATGACTATGGGCTTCTAGAATGGAATTCCAAACTTAGTAAGAAATTTTTAAATATAAATTGCCTCAATTGTAGCATTAAATTCTCCTTCATACTCATCCTTTGTAGATGAAAGAGCGATATCAAACTATTTCTTCTCAACCAAAAAACTAGATTGAAACTAAGGGAGAAACAATAACCTATAGTAGACTTACAATCCTAAGAATTGCTTTCCTAATTTGAATCCATGTGTCCCACCAAGTCAAAATCCATGCACACTACATAGTGAATCCCATAACCATGAGTACCTGAATGTAGTGGAGAATCTTCTTAGTTTTTTTCTAGTGCAATCATGTGGCTCCTATATAAATCAAGAGACCATCCCTACAACATATTAAATGTTGGGTCTCGTGTTAGTCAAATATATGAGACTAACAAAAATTTATTGGTACAAAGTTCCTTCCACAAAAGGTGAAGAATAGTTAGCCTCTAGTTTGACCCTTTATAAAAGTAGAGTCGGTGCAAGCTTATACTCAACCATGCAAAACCTATGGATCATATCAAGTGCATACTTAGGTTGTGCAAGGGAGATACATAAAGAATATTGAGTGATCTCAATTCTAAATAAGTAGTGCAATAAGCCCAATTCTAACATCAAAAACTAATCATGAAGGGTAGTTTCCACTACCTAAATGGTGGATGAATGACTCCCAGTGATCAAAAATTGATCTATGTAATGTGTGAGTATTATCCTATCAAAAAATATAAACATTTAATGGATCAAAATAGTAATGAGTGAACTCATCTTTCAGAAGGAAGGTTTCCATCTTGGCATACCATACTTGAGGGGCCTATTTGAGGCCATAGAGAGACTTTCAAAGATGTAAAAAAATGAAGGATCTTGTATGAACCCTTATTGTTGCTCCATGTATATCTCCTCCTAAAGGTCATCATGAGGAAAAATATTTTTCACATCCATTTTATGAACTTCCCATCTATGAGTTGAAACAATAACAAGGTCAAGTCAAATAGAATTCATTTTGGAAACTGATGCAAAAGTCTTAGAGTAGTCAACCCAAAAACCTAGGAGAATATTTTGGAAACCAAGTGAGCCTTATGTTTATCAACTCAACCATCCATAGAAATTTTTCACTGATAGATCTAGTTGCATTGAAGCAATTTCCTCCCATTAGGAAAAGGGACAAGGTCCCAAGTGTGATTCCTCTCTAAGGAACTACACTCTTCTTACATAGCTACAACCTACTCATGGACATTATAAGCTTCCCAAAAAGACTACGGAGAAGAATTTTTAGCAATTAAGAGATGTGGAGCCTCTTGAAATTATGATTTTATTCTTCAATGGTTTGAACTATTCCCTACCCAATCCCTTTTTGATTGTAATTTTTAACAAGCCCAAAGAGGCCTTATTGCTAGAGAATGTACAGAGAATTTGGAGGAGAATCATCACTCTTGTCTATGTGAACCTTCAAATTATCGCTATGATCATCTAAAGTGGAGGAAGAAGATTTCCATTGAGATTGAACTAATTTAGATCCTCCAAATAACTATGATCATGATGCAAGTTCTTCAAAATAATAATGAATGGAGAAGTGTTATGAGAAGAATTTGAAGGGATCTCTTGAAATAGAACACTCCTCTAAATGAATATCTCATGAGTGGTAGGATGTGGAAGCTTTCATCCTTTGATATAATATGGGTATCCAAAATATATGCAAGCCTTACTCTATGGATCCATATTCTTCCATTTCTTTTCTGGAATATGGGAGCATGAACTAGAACCAAACACTTGAAAGTGCTTAACTAAGAATTTTTTACTATTCCAAGCTTGAAAAGGAGTAACCCACTTCACAGTTCTGAAAATCACACATAGTTAATGGATTATGGCCAAGAAGGTGGTGTTAAAGACTTGGAGTAAACCATACAATTGGCCATCTCTTTCAAGTACCAACTTTTTTATTTTGTAACCCCATTTTGATGAGGATTATAGGAAATTGTTTGATGCAAATAAATTCCTTGTAAAGCATAATATTTCTCAAACATATGGTTGAAATATTACCCACACCATTTATACACAAAAATTTGATGGATTTACTAGTTTTTGCTTTGTAACTACTTTGAATTTCGAGAATGAATTATATACTTTATAATTTTTTCAAGAAAGTACACAAAATAATATTTGGAAAAATCATCAATGAAGATAAAAAATATTAGTATTTTCTAAAGGATGGTTATATAAATGGTCTAGCTCCAACTCACTATGTACCAACTCCCAAATTTTTGAAGCACTTCAATCTTTTCTCTTGTCAAATTTCTCTTCTAGATGTTTTCCAAGAATACAGATCCTTGACAATCACCATCAAAAAAATGAACTATACTTCAAATCCTATAACCATTTCCTATTGATTGAGATTTTTTAAGTAGCCATAGTTCGAGTGGATAAATTTTTTATATTGTAAAATTATCACCTCATCAAAATGAGTGAATAAAATAGATGAAGGGGGATAAAAAAGTGAGAAAACAAATAAACCTATGATTGATAATTGATAATTTCTCTCCTAAATAAAATTGTAGAATCACTATGGAACTCATGAATTACAACTAATTTGGGAGAAAAATCAACCCGCATGCCTAAATCCATGTGAGTGATTCAATATACTAATAAGAGATTAGTTGATAATGAGTGCACAAAAAAAAAATCTTGAAATATGAATCCCAAAATCAACAAACCCTCTTCCAAAAACCTCAATAAGAGTTTCATCACCTATCAAAATTGAAGCCTCAACACACAACTCCAAAGATGAATGCTCATCCTTTGATAAATTCATGTGATGCGAATCAATCAAATCAACAACCTAAGTGTATGGTGGAGAAGAAAATTATACAAGGGCCTTTCCCTTTCCTTTCCCCTTTCTATTATCCTTTATCTCATAATCCCATTCATCTAAATTATATTTTAGCGATTCAAGAATAATAAGATTATTTTTTTCCAGAATATGTGGCAAGTGATCAACTTGTTCTATCAAACATTTATGCTCCTTGTGGTTGGGTATTTTATAATAGAACCATTTTACCTTCTCTTTCTTATACTTTTGACCATTTGAAGATGAGGTCATTACCTTCTTTTGGGGCAGCTCATTTTTTATTCTTCTTCTCTTTGCGATTCTTCTATTTCATATCGTCTTTGTTAGTAGTTTTTCCTTGTGTTTTTGTGTCATGGTTGTCAACTAGGACATATTATAAAGGATTTTAGAGTATCCTACTAGATTAGCTTATCTTTTTCCCATCCAATATAAATAGAAAAATAATCCAAATATGGCATGGTGAATTTAGTCCCAAATTAATCACTACTAGCATATGTTGTGTCATAAATTTTAGCTACTCATAATTTAACTCTAGATTTTGGCTCCTTGTTTGGTGCATGGGCTTCATTATGTTTATGATGTACCCATGTTACCACATTTCCTAGAAACTTAATTAAATTCTTATTTATTGGTATTTTTCAAATCATACTTTTCTTAAATTTGGTTGCTTAGTGTCCCTATCCTATATATTCATATCTAATTTTTTGAATTTGAATGTTGATCTCATTGTGATTGAGAATTT
This sequence comes from Sequoiadendron giganteum, assembly GCA_007115665.2. NCBI lineage: Eukaryota > Viridiplantae > Streptophyta > Pinopsida > Cupressales > Cupressaceae > Sequoiadendron > Sequoiadendron giganteum. Next base: position 81,178,371 of record CM021106.1, on the reverse strand, counting down.
AACTTTATCTTTTACCCTCAATAAATGATTAATTTTAAATATTCTTAGATTCACACACACACATATAATTTATTACCTTCTTTATAACTCCTAGATAGCTTAAGCAATGTAAGATAATTGATAAAAAATCAAAAGAAAGAAAAGAAAAAGATCAAAAGCATAATTCAATTCAACTACAATTTGCAACTTATTAGCAAATTAATGTTCAATTATTGTAAGAGGTTTCTTATTTATTTTAATTATCATTATATGTGGTAACACTTGCAAGATATCAATGATACCTCTTCATGCTCCTTGTGTGAGATTGGAATTATACATGTATCAACCCAAACATGTTTTTAGATATGAGGGGTAAGAAATCCTTTATGTTTTAATTATCATTTCTCATTTATTGGTTTTCCTTTTCTCTCTAAGAGTACACAATCTTTATCATCTATCATCATAGCTATTATGGTGGTTGGAACACCAACACATGGTTTGGCCAAGGAAATTCCCTACACGACACAACATTTTTCACTTTTTCCATGTTACACATTTATAGTTTATCATCAATCTCTACACCCAAGACAAAAATGGAGAAAAACCCAACTAGCATGTTTAGCTCTCCCTTGAGGACAACAAAACATCTCTTCGTTGATTTTGTCCTCAAGTGAATGTTAAGCATGAAAAGATTGATTTAGCTTAGGGCATTGATTCTAGATCTCCCCTTTCACATTATTACATTTTGGTGAGCCCAATGTTCTTGTAACCTTATTTATATTTTCTACTGGTGTTTGATTATGTGGTCAATTAAACATTTCTATTGCATATGTTATTCGTTTCTATTGAATTAATCTTATATGTTCATCTAGAAGGAAAAAACACTTAAATAATAAAACATTAAGAAAGAAAAATTAAACCTTCTTTCTTCTAACATACCATCAAAATATCCATATTTTCACTTTCAATTGCCTTCGTTTATGTTCTCTATTTTTACTACATCATTGATAGATTTTTTTTTATGTGTCTTTGGTAGAATTTATTTAATTAATGATGAGGCTCATTCTTGTCCCTCTCCCAATATTTTTCCTCTTTACAAGGATATTTTGGTGCAATAGAGTACAATAATGATACCTTTCTTAACATAATTTTATCCACTCTTCATTATTTAAGTAATAATGAGGCTAATGCTTCTACCTCCTCTAAGAGTTGTCTTTCTCATGAGGATTTTTTGGTACAAGATGATACAATTATTGATACCTTTCTTAACATCACTTTACATGATCTTCCTTCTTTAAGTAATGATGAGGCTCATGCTTGTCCCTCTCTCAAGATTTGTCCTACTCATGAGGATATTTTGGCACAAGAGGATATAGTCATTGACACCTTTCTTAACATCACTTTTCCTTCTCTTCATAAAAATTATCTTCCTTCTAGAAATGTAGCATGCATGGACAAAGAGTCCAAACTCACATTGGATCTCCAATGTCTATATGATTGTCCATAAAGAGTCAAAAAAAAATTATAGTTATAATTCTAAAAATGAACTTGTAAAACTAAAAATTATTGTGCATCTTTGTTTCGATGTTCCTCAACCAAGAATTAATCATGTTCTGACTATTCAAGGTATTCCAAAACCATATCAATCTCTTGTTTACATTCTCAACTCTACAAAATAACATACTCAAAATAAGAAACTTATTCAAAATGTGTCACAATAACCTCATTATCATGTAATTTCTCACACATACAATACTTGAAACAAAAAAAACTAAATAAAAATCAATGGTCACCACTTTTATTCTACTTTTCTAACCATTTCTTCCTCTTGCACCTCATCTTCCTCAACATGTTGGTAAATAAAATGATCTTGTTGAGTATATTCATTCTAATCCTACTAATATCTCACTCTAGTAATTGATACAAAATTTTCCTACTTACCAAGGGATGGACCAAGAGGCCTTACAAAAGATAATTGCACCACCTTCTATTAGAATGAATGATGTAGCAACCTTGTTAAATTGTATGCATGTGAAAAATTTAGATATTGTATTCCACTAGCATTAATTACCTTCTCTTAAAATTAATAGAACATGTTCCCCTTATTATTTTAGTCATCACTAATAAAAATAGAATAAAACATAATCTAATCAATAATGGCTAGTTCCTTAATATTTTTGGAATTAACATGTGTAGTGTAGAAAATTGTACGCTCTTGAAAGTGATGCAATTTCACACTTAATTTGGACCTATTTTGGCATAATTTCATTAATTACCCTTTAAAAATCATCATTAATAGGCCTCTAAGACCTATTATTTTGAATCTTGAAGCTTATTTCACCTAAAAACTTGACAAAATCACTTAAAACACTAAAAATCCCAAAAACACACCTCAAACGGCTAGGGTGGGACTCATTCACCCAAGGAACACACCTCAAACAGCTAGGGTGGGACTCATTCACCACCTTGGGTGAATAAGTCCCCCCAGGTGGGACCCATTCTCCACCTTGGGCGAATGAGTCCCATTTGGCATCTTTTTCAAATTTGCGTGGGAAATTCACCATTTCAATACAAATTTTTGGTGGATGTTGACCTTTGAGATCTAAATAATGCTCAATTAGGTGTTGATGCCTATATAAGAAAGTTTATAAGAAATTTTTATCATCTAATCAATTTGAACAAGAATTTTCAAGAGAAAAATCAAGAGACAAGTTTTGAGAATCTTCAAAGAAGAGAATTCAAGTTTCAAAAGAAAACAAAGTTGAAGTCTTGGAGTAGCATTAAAGTTTTTTTGCGAGTCTTCAAACTTACTTTCATTCAATAGATAGCATTTTCAAGGGTTGATCATGGTTTTCTATGGTGATTCATGATGGATTCTAGGTTGGGGAGATGCAACTGGCCATCAAATAAAGCCTAAAGACTTGTTTCCTAAGTTATTCCATCATCCATTATCACTCTACATTCAACCTAAGGAAGGTACACGTATCATTAGCACTCATTTAGGGAGATTATAGAGCTCCTTAAGTGATTCATTCATCATCATATTTCTATGCTTGTGCATCATATTATTACATATTAGAATAGGATTGCATGGTACTTCAGATTTTTAATTCTTAGACAAACTTAAGGCTAGGGTTTACATTCCTATTTTCATGCATTAGGGTAAGTGGAAAAAAATGGGGGGCCAAAAAGGGGGCTTAAGTGGCCACTTTTTTTTTAAATTGAGAAATATTGACCTTAGACATGAAATTGAGGATAGTTACACTCAAAAATTTGAGATGCAACAAAAAACAAGGATCGCAGGGCTCTGATTCTACTTTCTAAAATGCTAATTTATTTTGAAAATGGTTGAGATTAAGGGGTTCAAAAGAGGGACATACAGAAATAGGTGTTGTTTTTGTTAGAAAAAACATAACATAGCAACTTTTGTGCATCCCTAGCTACTATTTTTAGTATTTTTAAAATTTCTTTGGTGAGAAATTATTTAATAGTATGTAGTTGATGCATGATTTTTTTCATAATTATTTAATGAATATTTGATTTTTTACTAATTTTCTAAGTGGACACTTCTTGAAAAAATAAAATTGATCATGCTACCCCTAAAATTTTTGGAAACTAATTGAGTTTTTTTTTTTAAAATGTAGAATGGAGTCTAGTTTCTACAAATTTAATTTATTTGAAATTTTGATGAATGGTTGATTTATAATGAAGAAAACACAAAAAACTAGTTTTTGCCAAAAAAGAGACACACAAACAAAAGAAATTACAGATGAAAGGCTTAACATTGTCAAAAAGTGAAAAAAATACATCATTCGATAGCTAAGAGAGAACCTAACATTACCCATATGTTCAATTTGTTTGACATTGAAACATGTGCAATCTTGATGGTGAACATCAACCCGATTATGTGTAATATTGTAGAATTTGCAAAAACATGTCCTTGGTCATTGGGAAGGCTCTCTAAGATTTTAGGTTGGGATTCCAAACAAAATACCAAGCCCAATGCTTAGGGATTCCCAAAGAAATATATAACACGAGCACGTTATAACACGCTCGTGTTATAACACTGGCATGCTATAACACGCTCACATTATAGCATGAGCACACTAAAGCATGCTTTCATTATATCTTAGTTTAGACATGTTTTTTTGCATTTGTACAAGACATGTCTAGCAAGACATAATGCAAGTGAGGTATAATGTGCTCGCGTTATTTCTTGCTTTATATTAAATGCTACTCTATTGAATGTATGTTAATATATTTGTATGTTTGTATGTACATGTATGCTTGTATCTAATGTGTGTAGGTATGTATGTATTTATGTATGTATGTATCAATGCATGCATGTATGTATGCCTATATGTATATAAGATTGTATCTACATATGTAGATGTATGCTTGTATGTATTTAGGATTGTATGTACATATGTATTATGTTTGTATGTATGTATTTATGTATGTATTTAGAGCAAGGGATAATTTTAAGAGAGAGAGAGAGAGCCTTCCAGGTAGGTTTGGAGGGAGAGAGGGAGGGAGATACCTAAGAGAGATATATATGTAGATAGGTAGTGAGAGAGTCTCTTGAGAGAGGGAGAGGGGGTGGAAAGGACAGTCTAAGAGAGAGGAGTGGGAGAGAAGGGTTTGGAGTGAGAGGGACTTAGCTAGGTAGGCTGGGAGAGATAGAGGGAGAGAGAGAGGGGGGGGAGAGAAAGAGAGAGTTATGTAGGTAGGGTGCCAAATGGAGAGACTTGAGATTTTGAGGGGGTGAGAGAGAGACTTCAGAGATAGGTAGTGAGAGGGAGTGAGAGAGATGGAGTGGGAGAGAGACGGATTGTGAGAGTGAGATACTTGATATAGGGAGATGGTGTGGGTGGGAGTGACCTGAGAGAGCAACAGATAGAGGGGGGTGGAGTGAGAGGGACTTGTCTAGGTAGGGTGAGAGGGATAGAGAGAGAGGGGGGGAGAGAGAGAGAGTTACCTAGGTAGGGTGTCAAAGGGAGAGACTTGAGAGAGAGGAGGTGGGAGGGAGAGACTTAAGAGTGGGGGAGAGAGGGAATAATGGAGAGGTAATGGGAGGGAGAGAGAGAGAGAGAGAGATAGAGGGAGTGGGAGAGGGTGGTAGGGATTGATTGAATAAGAGGTAGGTAGAAAGAGGGAGAGGGTACATAGAGACAATTAGAGAGGGCAAGAGAGGGAGAGGGAGAGAGAAGTAAGATGTATAGATATAAATAAATGGATAGGCGTTCACGGTCTAGGGTGGAGGACCTATAGGGTTAATGGTTCAGGGTATTAGAGTTTAAGGGTTGAGGGTTGAAGGATTAGGGTTGAGGGATTAGGTTTGAGGGATTAGGGTTGAGGGTATAGGGTATTAGATTAAGGGTACAGGGTAGAAGGTTTAAGGTTTTAGGGTTGAAGGGTTTAGGGTTGAGGGCTTAGGGTTGAGGGTATAGGACTGAGGGTATATGGTTGAAGTATTAGATTGAGTTTCTAATGTAAAGGGTAGAGGGCACAGGGGTTGAGGGTTGAGGCTCTAAGGGTTGAGGGTTCAAGGTTTGAGGGATTAAGGGTTGAGGGTTGAGAATTAAAGGTTGAGAGTTTGATGTATAGGGTGGAGGGTAGAGGGTAGAGGGTTTAAGGGTTTAGGGTTTAAGTGTTGAGGGTAGAGGGTAGAGGGTTTAAGGGTTTAGGGTTTAAGTGTTGAGGGTTGAGGGTAGAGGATTTAGCGTATAAGGTTGATGAAATAGGGTTGAGGGTCTAATGTATAGGGTAAAGGGTATAGGGGTTGAGGGATTAGGGTTTAAGGGTTTTGGGATTAAGGGTTGAGGGTTTAGGGTTTAGGGTAGATATTTTTCTTAGGTTTAAGGGTTTAAAGGTATAGGGATTAGGGTTGAGGGTAGGGGGTATTCAGTTGAGGGTTGAGGGTTGAGGGTATAGGGTTTAAGGGTTGAGCGTTGAGGATTTAGGCTTTAGGGTTCATTTTTTAAGGGTTTAAGGGTTTAGGGTTTAGGGTTGATGGATTAGGGTAGACAGGGATGGATGAATGGATGGAGAGATGGAGGGAGAAGTGATATAGAGAGAAGGAGAGAAGAGGAGGTAGGGATAGAGATATATGAGGGTTGATGATCCAATGTATAGGTTAGAGGGTTGAGAATTGAAGTTATAGGGTTGAGGTTACATATGGTTGAAGTATTAGGGTTGAGGGTCCAATGTATAGGGTATATGGAGGGTTTGAGGTTTGAGGATTGAGGGATTAAGGGTTGTAGGTTGAGAATTGAGAGTTGAGGTTTTAATGTATAAGGTAGAGAGTAGAGGGTAGAGGGTTTAAGGGTTGAGGGTTGACGGTTTAAGGTTGAGGGTAGAGTATTGAGGTTATAGGGTTTTGGAATTAAGGTTGAGGTTCCAATTGATGTGAGTGTTCCAAGGCTTGCTTGCATTGCAATTAAGAGACTTAGCTTGTCTCTTCTAGGAACCTAGTCTCCTCTAAGTCCTGATTGGCTTAGATGATTAACTAAGTCCAATCTTAACTCTTCTCTAAGAGTTCTATCCTTTGTGCTTCACCTTGGAGGACTAACACCATTTGACAAGTTCAATTCCTCTTCCTCACTTAGAAAACTCTTAGTGCTATCTTCTCACAAATATCATTCTTCATTGCAGGGGTGTCCATCCTTATGAAATAATTCATAAGCTTGCATATTTGAACCATTCTAGAAGGTTCTTCAATTCTACCCTTACCGGGTTAAAGATTTCACCATTTGAGACCTTAAATAGGCCTATTCCTTATATCCTTTACCGGTCCTGTTTTGTCAATTTTTACAAAACTTTCCCAAAGACTCTATAAATCCAAAATTAGGTTCGGATACCCTTTTGGAAGTTTTAAAAGTTTCAGTGGGGATTCTAGCCTAACAACTTCTGTACACTAGCTTCCTACAACTTAGGACAATAGGGCAATTAGGCCTAATTACTAGGACTGACTGTATTCTTGTTTGTAACTTGCTCAAATCATAAACCAAATGATTGACATGACTTAAATCCACCTAGAATTTTGAGCTAAGGTGAAACCCTACTTGGACCTGTACCTGTTCCATACAGTACCTCCTTACCCTACAAGAAATCTTCAATGCAATTCCTAGACCTCTAACTGGGCTCTATCTACTCGCCTAGAGACTAGTGATTAAAAGAGCTCTCCACTCTTTCATACTTCCTAATCCTACAACTATGTACACTAATGACTCCCCTAACATTCCCACCTATCCTTAGGTGTTTCCCAAGGCTAGATTTCATGGGGGAGCCATGAAAGCACAGACTGGTTAGGACTGGACCAGTAAGAACTTAAGCTAAAGCACTTTAACTAACCAAAATATCTACTCTAAAACAACTTTCTTATAGAATGAAAAAGACTAAGATAATCCTATAGAACATAGAACAAACTCTAGATTCAGGTTCTCAATCCATTTAGCATCTCTATCGTCACAAAAACTCGAGCTCTTCTTGAAAAACACTATTGCAGAGCTCTGTATTTCAATTCAAAACTAATTACAAATTACATAACTACATAATCCACATGAGATTCGAGTCTTGGGTCATATTAGATGCCCACTCCATGATTCTAGGGCCTGTTGGCCGATCTCCCACTTCCTATTCTCAAGGGAATCCAAAGGCAACCGAGTTGCATGCAACAATTACAATAATTGCCAAGGTTGCCATGCTAACTTCCTTACAACATTTGTCATCTTTCTTCATGCCTTGATCCTATTTCTTAGGACCACCATTCCCTCTAGATTCTGAGGAACCAACTCATTGAATGGCCTTAAGGAATCTTTACAACCACATTAAGTGCTTAGAACAACTTTAAGACTCCAATCTCCCCTAGATAACTAACATTAAGAAAACATAAACTACTAAAAATGGCTAAATGTGTGACATTAGTCCTAATGACTAACTCACCTAGCCCACAAAAGCAATGACCTTCTAAGGTCTAAAATCAGACAAACTTCCTGACTTGACTAGAGTCAAGTACAAACCAAAATAACAAAAATGGAGGTTAGCCAAGGTGTGCTCCTACACCATCCTCCCCAAAATAGAAAGTTCAATCCACCCTTGGATTGATGATGTTTGGATCAATCCCCATCTTCTTGAACTATGCTTCCTTTATCCATACTACATCAGCATCAGCTTGACCATGTTTCTTGATCAAGTGTTCCTTGTAGGCTTTGGTTCTAGTCTATTTGTAGACCCTTTTGTCCAATATGTTGTTAGCTCCTATGACTATAGCAGTAGGTAAGTGTAAGTCTTCCACATCTTTGATCACTTCATGAAGGTTCTAGTCCATGTCTTGTTGTGGTCCTTTGTAATGTACTAAGTCTGCAATGTTGAAGATAGTGGATAGTCCACTATCATCCGGTAGCTCAAATTTGAAAGCATTATCACCATACTTAGCTAAGATAGGGTAGGGACCTATCCTCTTCATCTGCAACTTGTGAGGGACTCCCTTTTGAAGTCTTGATTTATTAAGATGCACCATAACCAAGTCACCCACATTGAACTGCATTGTTCTTCTATGCTCATCCACCTTGGTTTTATGTTTGATGGTGTTCTTTGTCAAGGTCTTCCTCACTGTATCATGTATCTCCTACATAGCATTAGCAAAGTCATCAGCATATCCACTTCCCTTCACTCCATCCTTCAAATCTCTCAACTCATAAACTCCTCTAGGATGTAGCCCATAGACTATTTCAAAGGGACTCTTCCCTGTGGATCTGTTTATAGTATCATTGTAGGCATATTCAGCTTGCCCAATCAACCGATCCCATTGTTGCCCATACTCCTTTGTCAACCACCTCAGTAGATTTCCAAGGCTTCTATTAACAACCTCGGTCTGACCATCAGTTTGGGGATGGTAGGCCGATCCAAAGGAAAAATTAGTGCCCAACATTTTCCAAAGAGTCTTCCAATTATGACTCATGAATTTAGTGTCTCTATCTGATACAATGTTGATAGGTAACCCATGGATTCTTACTATCTCTTTGAAGAAGAGAGAGGCTATTTGACTAGCATCATGTGTTGTCTTACATGGTATAAAGTGAGCCATCTTGCTGAACCTATCCACCACCACATAAAAACTATCCATGCCTTGCCTTGTCATGGGTAACCCAACTAAAAAATCCATACTTAAACATTCCCATGGCCCTATAGGAATAGGTAGTGGTTGGTAAAGGCCTGCATTTGAAGAAGTGCCCTTTTCCTTTTGACATACTACACAACTTTCCACATACCTCCTAACATCAAGATTCATCTTAAGCCAATAATAGAACCTTTGAACAAGTTTTTGAGTCTTAGTGATCCCAAAGTGACCACTCAAAGCACCATTATGCTTTTCTTGTATCAAGTTCTCCCTAATGGAGCCTCTAGGAACACATAATTGATTCCCTTTAAACAATAGATCACTTTGCAAAATATACTCAGCATATTTACTATGAAAATGGTTCTTGTATTCCACACATACCTTATAAATGTCTGCAAAATCTTCATCATCAGCATACAGATCCTTGAAGTGATATATTCTCATGCTCTTCAACTGAATTTCATGAATTGTGAGAGCTCTTCTAGACAATGCATCTGCTACTTTGTTGAGGACACCTTTATTGTGCTTGATATTGAAGTTGTAAGCTTGTAGATACTCAACCCACTTCATGTGCTTGTGGCTCAACTTTTCTTGTGAATTCAGGAAACTAAGTGCTTGATTATCTGAATACACAATGAATTCCTTGGGGAGCAATTAGTGCCTCCACTTCCTTAGAGCTTGAACCAATGCATACAGCTCAAGGTCATAAGAAGAGTACTTCTTTTTGGCTTCACTTAAATTTTCTGAATGAAAAGCCATCGGTCTACCCTCTTGGCTTAGAACAGCCCCAATTGCCATGTTGCTAGCACCACACTCAATGGTGAAAAGCTTCTCAAAGCTTGGTAGCACCAAAACAGGTTGGGTAGATATCCTTTCCTTCAACAACTCAAAGCTCTTGTTAGCATGCTCATTCCATACAAATTTGGTCTTCATGCCTCCCTTAATAGTATCCAACATAGGAGCACAAATTGCACTAAAATGCCTTATTAATTTCCTATAATATTGTGCAAGGCCATGAAAACTCCTTACCTCTGTTGTTGTCCTTGGAGTAGGCCAATTCATGATAGCCTCCACCTTGCTTTGGTCCATTTTCAGATTGCCATGTGATAGGACAAATCCGAGGTACACTAGCTCTATTTTGATGAACTCACACTTCTCCAAGTTGATCATCAGCTTCTCCTCCTGTAGCTTCTTGAAAACAATCTCAAGATGTTCTAGGTGCTCACTCCTTGTCTTGCTAAAAATCAATATATCATCTAGATATAATACCACAAATTTGCCTATGTAGTCTTTGAGGACTTCATTCATGAGTCTCATGAATGTGGAGGGGGCATTGGATAATCCAAATGGCATGACAAGCCACTCATATAGACCCTCATTAGTTTTGAAGACTGTTTTCCACTCATCTCCCTCATGTATCCTAATTTGGTGATAGCCACTCTTCAAGTCTATCTTGCTATAGTATTTAGCTTCACCTAGACAATCCATTAGGTCTTCAATTTTGGGGATAGGGAACCTATACATTATAGTTATCCTATTAATAGCCCTTGAATCAGTACAAAGCCTCGAAGTTCCTCCTTTCTTAGGTGCTAGGACAATGGGTACAACACATGGAATAATACTCTTTCTAATGAAATCTTGGTTTAGGAGTTCTTGTACTTGCCTAGCAATTTCCTCATTTTGTTGAGGGGTCATTTTGTGAGCTGCTTTATTGGGAAGGGTAGCTCCTGGGATAAGGTCTATCCTATGACTTATGGCTCTTTTAAGGGGTGAGGTTGATGGTTGTCCATCACTTACTATACCTTGGTAAGTCTACAGCATGATTTGAATCTCTTTTGGTAACTGTCTTCTTGGTCACCTTGCCTTCATCTCTCTCTCTTGTTCTTAGCACCAATGCATTACCAACTCCTTCATTCTCTTCCATAGCTTGTAAGAACTCTTTTTCACCCACCATAAGAACATTTGGACTTTCTGTCTTCACCTCAGCATCTTCCAACAATGACTGTATTTTGAAGGTCGCATTGTCTTTCTTGAAAGAATAAGAATTCTTTCCTCCATCATGTATGGCTTGACGGTCAAATTGCCATGGTCTACCTAGGAGAAAATGACATGCAGCCATAGGTAGCACATCACACAAGACTTTTTCTTTATATCTTCCAATAGAGAACTCCACCCATTCTTGTTCATTCACTAACACATGTTGTCCTTTATTGAGCCAAGTGACCTTGTAAGGATTGGTGTGGGGTATCCTTGTCAACTTTAGTTTGCTGACTGCTTCCTCTGACATAATGTTATGAGTAGAACCTGAGTCAATGATGACTCTACATGCTTTCCCCATCATCTTGCACTTTATCCTAAATAAAGACCTCCTCTGGCTTGGCTCCTCCTTCACCGGCTCCTTGATCAAAGTTCTCCTCATCATGAGGTTCTCACCTTCCTCAGAATTTAATGGAACCTCAGATTTATTTCCTACTACATTTGATTCCTCATGAACTAGGTTAGTTCTCTTGTCACCTCCATGTGAAGAAATACCTTTCACTAGATATCTATAGGCAGGGTGCCCCATTTGATTGCAATGATAGCATTTCATGTTGGCAAAGTAGTTGCCTCTTACTCCTTGTCCACCATTTCTTCCTCTAGAGCTAGAGTTAGAACTCCTTCCTCTACCACCTCTACTTGAGCTTCCTTCTTGTTGCTCATTGGATTTTATGTCTCCTTGATTTTTTGTTTCAGAACTTCTTCCACCATAGCCACCTCTGTGTCCTCTACTATCCTTGCTTTTACCTTTACCTTTAGAGGTTTGGTCTTGATTTCTCTTGCCTTTCTCTTCTATCTTCAGGCCATTTGATAGTATTGTCGAATGTTTTTGAAGTTCACTAGACTCATTTCCTCTTGAATAGACCATTTGAGGCCATTCAAGTACCTTGCAAGCTTAATGCTTTCATCTTCTACTACTTTGGATCTTAAACATAGCTTTTGAAACTCCTCAGTGTAGGCTTGGACATCTAAATATTTTTGTCTTAGATTGTGTCTCCTATCCAACTAGACTTCATAGTCATTAGGAAGGTAGGTCTACTTCACTTTGTTTACCATGCCCTTCCAGGTAACTATAGGGCCTTTTCCATCCTTTTCTCTTTCGTTTTGCATAAAGTTCCACTAAGTAAGAGCTGAACCTCTTAGTCTAGACTTCGCCACCATAAATTTTTGTGCCTCTGAGATAGCATCACACTCAAAATGGTTCTCAATGCTGTCTATCCAATCCACAATTGAATCTGGATCCATTTGTCCACTAAATAGTGGCACACCTTCCAAAGCTTTGCCACTCAATGCCTTTAGTGCCTTTAAGAATGGATCTTCAGGAAGAACAGGGTCAGGTGTTGGTGCTTCCTCCTCCAACTCTAATTCCTTTTCCCTTGCTTCTTCCTCTTCCTTTTGATCAATTTTGTCCTTTACTTTGTCTGCCTTTTCTTGGACTTCATCCAAGAGTTGTTCCATTCGAGCCAATCTTTCTGTCAGTGACTTGTTGTCTTCTTCTTTTTCTTCTATCTTCCTGGATAACTCAGCATTAGTCACCATTGTTGTGCCTTCCTCTAGTGTATTCTCTCCCACTAATTCAGTAGGCTGCAACATCCACCACAAGCCTAATCAAAAGAGGCTTTGATACCAATATGATGTGAGTGTTCCAAGGCTTGCTTGCACTACAACTAAGAGACCTAGCTTGTCTCTTCTAGGAACCTAGTCTCCTCTAGGTCCTAATTGGCTTAGATGATTAAGTAAGTCCAATCTTAACTCTATTCTAAGAGTTATATCCCTTGTGCTTCACCTTGGAGGACTAACACCGTTTGACAAGTTCAATTCCTCTTCCTCACTTAGAAAACTCTAAGTGCTATCTTCTCACAAATATCATTCTTCATTGCAGGGGTGTCCATCCTTATGAAATAATTTATAAGCTTGCATATTTGAACCATTCTAGAAGGTTCTTCAATTCTACCCTTACTGGGTTCAAGATTTCACCATTTGAGACCTTAAATAGGCCTATTCCTTGTATCCTTTACCAGTCTTGTTTTGTCAATTTTTACAAAACTTTCCCAAAGATTCTAAAAATATAAAAGTAGATTTAGATACCCTTTTGGAAGTTTTAAAAGTTTTATTGGGGCTTCTAGCCTAATAACTTTCGTACACTAGCTTCCTACAACTTAGGACAATAGGGCAATTAGGCCTAATTACTAGGACTGACTGTATTCTTGTTTGTAGCTTGCTCAAATCATAAACCAAATGATTGACATGACTTCAATCTACCTAGAATGTTGAGCTAAGGTGAAACCCTACTTGGACCTGTACCTGTTCCATACAGTACCTCCTTACCCTGCAAGAAATCTTCAATGACATTCCTAGACCTCTAACCGGGCTTTGTCTGCTCGCCTAGAGACTAGTGATTAAAAGAGCTCTCCACTCTTTCATACTTCCTAATCCTAAAAATATGTACACTAATGACTCCCCTAACATTCCCACCTATCCTTAGGTGTTTCCCAAGGCTAGAGTTCATGGGGGAGCCATGAAAGCACCGACTAGTCAGGACTGGACCAGTAAGAACTTAAGCTAAAACACTTTAACTAACCAAAATATCTACTCTAAAAAAACTTTCTTATAGAATGAAAAAGACTAAGATAATCCTATATAACACATAACAAACTCTAGATTCAAGTTCTCAATCCATTTAGCATCTCTATCATCACAAAAACTCGAGTTCTTCTTGAAAAACACTATTGCAGAGCTCTGTGTTTCACTTCAAAACTAATTACAAATTACAAAACCGCATAATCCACATGAGATTCAAGTCTTGGGTGATATTATATGCCCACTCCATGATTCTAGGGCCTGTTGGATGATCTCCCACTTCCTATTCTCAAGGGAAGCCAAAGGCAACTGAATTGCATGCAACAATTACAATAATTGCCAAGGTTGCCATGCTAACTTCCTTACAACATTTGGAATCTTTCTTCATGCCTTGATCCTATTTCTTAGGACCACCATTCCCTCTAGATTCTAAGGAACCAACTCATTGAATGGCCTTAAGGCATCTTTACAACCACATTAAGTGTTTAGAACAACTTTAAGACTCCAATCTCCCCTAGACAACTAACATTAAGAAAACATAAACTACTAACAATGGTTAAATGTGTTGCCTTAGTCCTAATGACTAACTCACCTAGCCCACAAAAGAAATGACCTTCTAAGGTCTGAAAGCAAACAAACTTCCTGACTTGACTAGAGTCAAGTACAAGCCAAAATAAAAAAAATGGAGGTTAGCCAAGGTGTGCTCCTGCACCACCAATGTATAGGCTAGAGGGTATATGGTTTGAGGGATTAGGGTTTAAGGGTTGAGGGTTGATTGTTGAGGGATTAAGAGTCAAGAGGGTTGATGGATTAGGGTAGAGAGTTTACTTAGGTTTAAGGTTGTAAGGGTTGAGGGATTAGGGTTGAGGGTAGAGGTTATTAGGTTTAAGTTAGAGGGTAGAGGTTTTAAGGGTTTAGGGTTTAAGGGCTAAGGGTTGAGGGTTTAGAGTTTAGGGTTGAATGTTTAAGGGTTTGAGGGTTGAGGGATTAGGGTAGAGAGGGAGGAAGGGATGGATGGAGAGATGGAAGGAGATAATAGGATGCAGGGAGAAAGATATATTATGGGTGAGGATCCAAGGTATAGGATAGAGGGTTGAGAATTGAGGTTATAGGGTTGAGGACCTATAGAGATGATGGTTTAGGGTATTACATTGAGGTTATAGGTTTGAGGGATTAGGGTTGAGAGTACATATGGTTGAAGGATTAGGGTTGAGGATTCAATGCATAGGGTAGAGGGTATTAGGGTTGAGGGTTTAGGGTTTGAGGGTTGAGAATTCAGGAATTAAGGGTTGAGGGTTGAGAATTAAGGTTTGAGGTTTTAATGTATCTAGGGTAGAGAGTAGTGGGTACAAGGTTTAAGGGTTAAGGGTAGAGGATTGATGGTATAGGGTTGGGGGATTAGGTTTGAGGGTCCAATGTATAGGGTAAAGGGTATAGTGGTTGAGGGATTAGGGATTAGGGTTTAAGGGTTGAGGATTGAGGGTTGAGTGATTAAGGGTCAAGAGGGTTGAGGGATTAGTGTAGAGAGTTTACTTGGATTTAAGGTTTTAAGGGTTGAGGGATTAGGGTTGAAGATAGATTCTATTAGGTTGAGGGTAGAGGGTAGAGGGTCTAAGGGTTTAGGATTTAAGGCTTGAGGGTTGAGGGTTGAGGGTTTTGGGTTAAGTGTTTAAGGGTTTAAGTGTTTAGGTTTTAGGGTTGAGGGATTAGGGTAGAGAAGGAGGGATGGATGGAGGGAGAGATGGAGGGAGAGATGGATGGAGAAGTGAGATAGAGAGGAGAGAAGAGGAGGGAGGGATAGAGATATATAAGGGTTCAAGATCCAATGTATAAGGTAGAGGATTGAGAATTGAGGGTATAGTTTTGAGGGATTAGGGTTGAGGGTACATATGGTTGAAGTATAAGGGTTCAGGGTCCAATGTATATGGTAGATGGTACTGAGGTTGAGGGTACATATGGTTGAAGTATAAGGGTTCAGGGTCCAATGTATAGGGTAGAGGGCATTGAGGTTGAGGGTTTAGGGTTTGAGGGTTGAGGATTAAGGGATTAAGGGTTGAGGGATTAGTGTAGAGAGGGAGGGAGAAGTGAGATAGAGAGTAGGAGAGAAGAGGAAGGGATAGAGATATATGAGGGTTGAGGATCCAATGTATAGGGTAGAGGGTTGAGAATTGAGAGTATAGGGTTGAGGACCTATAGGGTTCATGGTTTAGGGTATTGAGTTGAGGGTATAGGTTTGAGGGATTACAATTGAGGGTCCAATGTATATGGTAGAGGGTATCAGGGTTACGGGTTTAGGGTTTGAGAGTTGGGTATGTGCAGGATCATGATGGACCAAAAAGTGGCGATATGTAAGCCATATGATAACCCATGTGGCTGGCGATTTTTTTTTTACCCAAAATTGATGAAACGAAAAGGGTTTTTAGAGGAGATTCTCAGCTTTCCAAATATATAAATTATTCTTTACTTTGAATTTAATAAATAATTATTATTCATTTTCTATTATAATTATGAATAAAGTCCTGATTGATAGGCTGATTGATAAACATCTATAACTTTCAAACGGTATCACATTTTTTGAATCTAAAACATGTGTCACATTCTATGCTTTTCATACTATAGGGTTAAAAAAAAAATGAATTTCATGAATTTTTGACCAGGTTAAGGTGCTTAGACATACGAGCTTTTATATTTTTAAAAATTTGTAATAAAAAAATCATAATAAATTATTTTCTTAAAAAAAATTTATGCATCATGGGACATGAGTCGTCTACTTATAGCTAAAATATTATAAAAAATAATTATCATTTTATTGTGGTTAGGGTGGTTAGACAGAAACCTACTTCTTATTTTTACCCTGAAATTTAAATATTATTGCATTGAAATTTCAAATTTTCACCAAATAGATTTTTTTTTAAAATAAAGGTCTAGTAGTTTAGAAACCACATTCAATTTTCTATAGATTCTATTTTTACATTTTTTTGAAATAATATAGATAACTTATTTAAATTTTTGCATCAAGTTGTCTAACTTTGATTTTTTGTCTTTTTGATGCCACTTAAGGGCTTGTTTTTTCCATGATGATCCTATACATACCCAGTTGAGGATTGAAGAATTGAGGGTTGAGTGTTGAGAATTGAGGTTTTAGGGTTTAATGTATAGGGTAAATGGTAGAGGGTAGAGATTTTAACGGTTGAGGGTTGAGATTGTAGACACTAAAAATTGACCACTTTCATTTGTCCAATTTACCCCTTATTAAACTAATTGCATATCCTCTATACTAATTAAATAATAATCTATTATTTAATTAATATTCATTATCATTTATCCTTTTCCCCAAAATAATTAAATAAATAATATATTTATTTAATTCCCCTCATGTCACAACCTCCATAACCTTTTTATAATCTTGATTAATTTGAATAATCCTAGATTAAGGATGTGCATATTCCTAATCCTTGATTAGGGAGGTGTCACATCCTCCATAATATGAAAGTGGATCATTGATCCTCATTACCCACCTAGTCATTTTCCTAATTCCTCATTTACACAACCTAATCATTGATTAGCCATCCTAACCTATCCCTTGGTCAACTCTCCCCATCCCTCCAGGAATTTTTAATTGCTTTTTATCTTCCCAAGGTATTTTTGAGGAATTTTTAATTCCTCTCATCCCCCAAGGAATATTAAATTCTTTTTATCATTCCCATGCATATTAAAAAGGAATTTTTAATTCCTTTTGGTCAATTCTTTATCTAAACCTTTGATCCTCTTCCAAGAATCAATTTCCACCATCCATTTCAATCTCCCTTACTAAATGACTAAAACTTAGTCATTTTTGCAACCATTGCAACCATATCCAACCACATTTTATCACATTCATCTCAAGGCTTCAATCACAATAGCCAAATCCATCATCTTTGCATCCAAATCAAGCAAAAACAAGTCGTTATGCCGCCAAAATCGATCTAGGAGCACACATATCAAGCCATCGATGAGGGAAAACAACTCCATCAAGCTCATACAAGGTGAAATCAATGTTATTTTCATGTTATTGTTTGAGTTTCATCTTTAGCCCAATCTTGAGTGTTGCCTTTGGATTTTATCATTTTTCTTAAGCTTATTTATTGCATTGTTTAGATGGGGTAAAACTACTGCAAATATTTCAGGCACGCCCACTAGGACCCATGTCATGGGTCTAGTTCACATTTTCTTGTTCTTTCAAATTTTGCAAGTTTGGGTTTCACACACAGGGTTTAATCCACCCCCAACAGGCGAATTTTCTTGACATAGAGGCGGATCTGTATTATACAAAGGAAAACATGCTCCTACCTATCCTTTGAAAGGGTGATTACACACTCTCCTTTCTAGAACACTACTTACAAAGGTAAACTTCTAGAAAGATAGGTAAATTTTTGGACAGATAGGCAATTTTGCAGACGGATAGGAAAATTTGAAAATAGATAGGTGAATTTGTGGATAGATAGGTGAATTTGCGAATAAGAGAATTTGTGAATAGGCCGATTTTCCAGCAAGTGAATCTGCAGTCAACAAAGGTGAAATTGAATTCATCCTTTTGTGAAAAAGGGTGAATCTAAAACTAAAGGTTAAGTTGCTCAAAGAAAAGGCAAACTTGTAGTGGTCTCTAGGAAATAGGTGAAATTGATCAAGTTATAGCTCAACGATAGTGAATTTTCCCCTCCCTCTCAATAGGTGATAGAAAATTCACCCATCTTCAAAGATAGGAAATTTTCAGCAGTAGAAATAGGCGAATTTACCTCACACAAAGGCAAATTTGTGGTATTCCGAAAACTAATTTTTCAATTTCTAGTTTCAATTCGATTTCATTTTCAGATATTGATATACTAACCTATCTATTTGTGAGTGTGATTTTTCACTAATGATATTTGTAGCAATTTTCCCTCATTCGTCTAAGACCAGCGGTGAAAATTACTAACATATTTTTTGTAGGACTATCGGTTGAAGACCCCTAGATTAGGTCTATTTGTTGTCTACTTTTTTCACTAATCTAGGCATAGATAGATTAATTAAAGGGTCAATATACTTGTTTTGATATGCTTGGGAGTAATTTTTTGATGTATCCACTCCCCTTGCACCTTTTGGTGATCTTCTGTGACAAGAAAATGCAGTTTTCTCTAGTCCAGCCTAATCTAAGCAAGAGGTACTCGTACATCTAACCTCTCCCATTTGCACTATGTGTGAGCCTAGGGACCAATCAAAGCATCTAGTATCTTCTTCCTTTAGCAAAAAATACCTAGGATTTCATCACCTGAGGGATGATTCCAACCACATGTTATTGGTGTGGTATATAAAGGGGGAGAATGAAATTTGTACCCTAATCTAGTCACGTAGTGTTTATCGAAGCATCAAGGCTAGAGTGATACCTAGATAAGATGTGCAGAGTTAGTCTAAGTTTCCATTACCTTGCTATAGCTCCCAACTCATGCTTGTGACAAGTTGATGTTCACAATTGTGCCTCTCATACCTAGTGTATATCGAGGATGCATGAGATAGCCTTGTTTATCCTAGATAGAGACATGTGTTTCAGTCATAGTTTGGTGTAGTGTAGGGGATGTGCATCATACCTCGAAGTTAATCACCACATACTCCCTTGGGTTGAGATAAAAATCCTCGTGGTGTACTACGATAGTCCTTGAGTGAGAGTGTGAAGGTGAGCCCATGGCATCTGTTGATGACCTTGTGCCACTATAATGCTAGCTATTTGCCTTCATGAGAAAGGGTGATCTAGAGAACCACCCTAGTATCAAAGAGTATTAACCTTGGGTTGTCCGCTCAAGGTGGTGGCCCTACATGAAGTTTGTAAACTCTTATCACTAATTTTTAGGATTGTGTTGCCTAGCACGTCTTCATTGTGTGATGTACTAGTTCTTTTATTTTTAGTTGAGTCAACCCCACCTTTCTATGTATTGTTTTTCGTGTTTTCCATCCTTTTCCCACAATTAGCCCCTTCCCTCGGAGGTAAATTTTCTTCATCCAAAGTAAAATTTTCACTATGGACAAGTGATTTTTCCTTGTAAAAGGGTGATTTTGTGTCTAAGTCAAGTATAGGTCATCCCTTTAGGTGATTTCATCTTTGTCAAAGACAAATTTTCATGTGGGTCCCTTCTTAAGTGACCTTGTTTCCATCGATTCCTTGGAATAGGCAACTCTTCCCATCTTTTAGGTGAGTATGTGTCATTCTTCATCCATTGAATCTAGTTTTTTCCATAGCATAGGTGATTTTTTCCTCTTCTAGGGTGAACCTACATTCCACAAGGGTGATCCCATTTTTGGTTTGATTCCTTCCATCCGTACATCCCTTTAGCTAGGAAAACCTATTATCCATAGGGTAAAATTCATTTCCTCCTATGTCCCCTCCATCCATACAAGTCAAGATTTGGGTGAATCCGTTTTTCTGATAGGTGATCCCATTTTAGTAAATTTTGTTTAATGTTTGTATAGTTTAAGAAATAGGTGAATTTTTCATCCCTGTTAGGTGATTTTGCAAATCAATTCCATCCATTCTCATATGGTCTTCTGAGGTTTTAGGCGATCCTTCTTGACTTAGAGGTATTTCTGTCAGAGTTTAGATGAACCTACATTGAGATAGGTGAATTTTCATCTAAATTCCACCCATTTCTTTTGTGTCCCTTAGATTTAGGGGATTTTGTATCCCATGCTCGCCCATACCTTGTGCCTCTCTCAGATATAAGTGAATTTGAAAAATGGGTTCACCCATTTCTTGTGGGTCCTTCAAAAATAGGTGAATTTGAGTCCCCCAAATAGGCAAGTTTTCTCAACATAGTGATGAATCTATTTTTTTTTCTAGAACAGGAAAAGTCGTGACTTGAAGAGGAAAATTTGCACTACACAGAGGCGTATGCATTTCCCATACAAATTACAAAGAGTGAATCCTTCTGGCCACTAAAAGCCTATAGTTTTTTGAGTCCTTTGTCATGATCAATTTTTTCTATCATCATCCATCTATCTGTAATCATCATTTTAGTCCATCTTCATTTTTTGAAATCCATCAAATCCTTCACTTGATCACATAGGTGTATCCTAGGACATCTCTAGACTACATATCCATCATCAGCTAATCGATCTAAGTCCTTTAGACACCATTTTAGGACACCTTTATCCTATTAGGTTAGGAAACTAACCCTTATCATTATCATCCATTCTTACTTAGGATCACCATCCATCCTAAGTCACTAATCTTTTGTGGCCCAATCAATCTATTTCAGTTTCGAGGAAGATTCAGTGTTGTAGTCGTCATTCTCATCATTTGATGCAATTTGAGCTTAAATCCCATCATAATCGGAGCTTCAATCTAATCCTAATATGAGCTTAAATCAAATGCCAATTTGAGATTTAGCTCATCCGCATCCAAGGTCTTCTGATATCAAAATAAGTCTTAAGATCCCTTCTGCCATGTTCTTCTAATCTATCCTATTTATCTCTTCATCATCTTTTTATTTTCTTCTAATCATCTATTCCCATATTTTCAATCCACTTTCATTTGATCCAACATTATGAATCCTTATCCTTCACCAATGCCACCAAAAATAGTAGTCAAGGGAAATCCCAATGATGTCAACAATGATAATGAAATTCTTTTTGATCAAGATGTGTACAATATAGACCCTCTCTATTCTATCATTTCTATTAAGCTTTCCCAAACCATCATCAAAAATCAAATCCCTCATTCAAGCTATTTCATAACGTTTTCATCTATATCTAATAACAGACTTTATACTACCTTTGAAAAGGGATGTCCAATATCTTCCCCATCCACATATCTATCATATCCTTCATCTACATATCTCTCCTATACAAAATCCACATCATCCCACCTTAATCCACCATCACAATATTCCTACCTTAATTTGTCATCCACTTTTTCCAACTTCAATCCTTCATCTACAAATTGCTATTTTAACCTACCATCCATGTCCTCCTATCCCAATCCAACATCCACTTCCTCCTATATCACTCCATCCTCCATTCCATTATATTTTAATCCTCCCTCAAATCCATCATATCTTAAGCCTCCATCTAATCTTGATCTACTCACCAATCCTAATCCTCTACCTCTTCTTATTCCTACATCCAATCTCATCTATCCATGTAATCCTAATCCACCAATCCATAATCCTAATCTTCCACCCATCCATAATCCTTCATATATTCCCATCACCCCATCTAAGCCTAGAACGTGCAATTATCCCACTTTGGATTTCATCCAAGGACTCATGACAAAGAAGACATCACCAAATCTACATCTTGAAGTCATGGATCCATCCCATACCACTCCATCATGTACGGTCACTAGTGATGAGAACCTTCTCCATCCCACACCTATCACCCCTATCACCACTCCTAACACCACCCAAACCATTGAAACCATCAAATCCACTAAATCAATTGAATCTCCATCTCCTACTCCTAGTGCCACCAAATCCATTGAAGACACCTAAGTCCAATCTGCTCCCCTTAGTCCTTGTATCACCAAAATCCAATTACATGACCTTCATGAATCCTCCATTCTTCAATCTTCCCCGCTTGAGGAGTCCCTCCAATAATCCCCCCTCATCATGTAACCCACATGAGATGAGTCATGCCAAGAGCTTGATCCAAAGCATACCAATATATCCCCTCATCCACATGAAGATCCTACCATCCTATTTACCCCATCTCAAGATCATAGTCCTTCATCCACACCATCCCATTATCCCCTTTGCATTCAAGATCCAATCACTCCATATCATGAGCCCTAATCACCCATTGTCACAAATCTAGATCCCATCATACCACCTAATCCCTCTCTTGATCCCTCATCTCTCATTCCTCCTAATCAGGATGCTACTATCCCCTCATCACTCTCTCGTGATCCTTCACCACCACCTAACCCTACCATCCCGACACCACTTTTATATCACCTTGGTACTATTACACTCATCCATGGTGGTTTTCTTCGAGAAGAAAAACAACACATATACACCACCTATCCTACTCCACCTAATAATGGACTCGCATCATGTTTCAAAAATAGCAAGCTTCCTACCATAGATCAAATTCTAAAGAGAATGAACTATCAAGGAAAATGTTTAGGCCTTCATGAGAAAGGTATTTTAGAGCCCATCTAGGTCACAGAACACTCGTGTACATGAGGTCTTGGATATATCTCTCAAGACTCACAATCCAAAAAAATTGGTACAACCTTCATATATGCTAAGCGAGCATCTTCCAAAAGAATAATAGGATTTTCCCATTAGTCCACCAAACCATTTACTACCATCCCCCCTCCATCATATCACCTTAAAAAAACCATCCATATTCCCACTTCATCCTCCAAATCCATTTTGGGTCCTTATGTCCCTCCATCCACCATCACACATCCTCCATGTACAATGTCCAAGTTGGGCCCTTATATCCCAAAATCACCTCCTCCATATTATCCTCTTCATCCTCTCATCCATCCATCACCTATCCCTAGTACACATCATAAAAATCCTAACCTTGTAATCTCTGAGCAAGATCAACAAAGGCACCCCTCTATGCATGTTATCTCACATCCTCCATCCACACATCATCATCAAAATCATACCTCTATCACTCCATCCATGTCTCCCCCACATCATCCATCACCTCATACCCATCCCATTTTTATCAAAATCACTTTGGATGTCAAAGAAAAAATGCATAAGTCTAAACATCCACATGAATCTAAATCTCCTCATGTCCGCTTAAAAATACATGTTGAAGAAAACAAAAATTCAATCCAAAATCCAAAATAAATCCTAAACGCTAAAAATTCCCACTAAAAAAAATCAAAACCATGTGGATCCCAAAGAAAAAAGATGCAATGCCTTCAAATGAAAAATCTATAACAAAATCCAAAATGGATAATCTAAAAGCTAATGATTGACATCCACCATCTCCTAAAACTATTTTGGTTCCTTATGTCCCAAAATTCACTATCCTACCTCCTCCATTATCCCTACAGTCTCCATCCATTCATCCTCCTATCTTTTCACATCCACCCCCATATATACCAATGTTGGTCCTGAAATAACTCCCCCATCACACAGCCACTCCATCATTCCATCCATACACTTTCCAGTACCCCATCCATCACAGTTCCAATAGTGCTTCAAACATTCTTATTACCATGTATGGAACTTGATGCTTGAGTCCTTCATCCATACCCTTTATCACTTATCTTCCAAATCCATTTATCCACATTCCTATCCTTATCCACCTCCATCCACATCCTATCCAAAAATTCTAAACAATAAAAAAATCCCAAAAAAAAAAAAAATGTCAAAAAAATTTCAAAAAGCAAAGAGTAGAGAAAAAATCATCCAATGGTGAAAATTTGGAAACCAAGCACCTTGGATAACTACCTAATGAAAAATTGGCATGTCATGTGTAAATCCCCAATCCATAACTTCATGTTATGCATTCGCTTCATCCATCTCCTCCATCCAACTTATGCACCCATCCTACCCATCATATCCCATTTATCTCCAATCCCTCCATCCTCCTTATGATATTGATGAAGACAAGGGAACCTATCTATACAAGATTTGGACACCTCTTGGTATAAATTCCCCTCATCCATACACTACCATGTTCTTTATCCTCCCTCATCTAGCTTCCTTATCAGTGCATCCTATCTAGACTCATTTCCCTTCCTTATCCCTAAATCCTATCCATATCCATTTCACTCCCTTATTCATTCATCCTCCTATCTTCCATCCCTCTTGCCTCATCACACATGACATATCTAGAGTGGGGCATATCCTTATTTGTGGCATAGTCCTTGGGGACAATATTCATCCATCCTGTCATCCCTTCCATATCACTATTCTCACCTTCCCATCCATCCCTCCACTAATCCTTTTCCATATTCTCATCATTATCTTCCCATCCATCAATCCCTCTAGTAATTACTTTCATCTTCCCATCCATCCAATGAGTACCTTCTATCTCCCAACTTCTTGAATCCTTCCTTCCATCCTCCTAAATAATCCTTTTCATCTCCCCATCCTTATCTTTCTATCCATCCCTCATATCATCTCTTCCATCCCCCATCCTTATCTCCCTATCCATTCATCTCTATCCTAATTGCATCTCATAATCCCTTATCATCAATATCTAGATATAGGCTACCCCCATACCCTCAAATGCCATATATCTCACTATCATCACTCCTATCTATTTCCTACATCTTCCCAATATCTTACCACTTTTCGTCACTCATTTATCCATTCTCTCATCCCCCCAATTCATATTTTAATGATTTTGATAAATATCCCATTTTTTAGCTACATGCAATCGACATCCAACATATAATTTATCCTATCCACAAGGTTCATCTTGTGTCATCGTATCGACACCAACATTGTATCTACTTGTCTTGGTCATCTCGTCATCCTTTATCCATTGTCTATCATTGGTCTTTTTTTGAACTACATTGCCTCTACGCTTTCACATAGGCTAGGCTAATCATTTGATCAACCCCTAAGTAATTTCTCTATCTCGGTTTTTTCATTCATTGAGGTCTACATTGTCCTCTTTCTACTTTTATCCATGGTTAGTCATCAGTATTTTATCAAACTATGAGGTCTCTATACTTTCATGTAGGCAAGGCTAATCTTTGATCAGCCCCCGAGCCCTTGGTTCTGTAGGGTGTGTTTTACTCTCATGTCATCAAGTGTGTCCATATTCAGTTGGGGTCTAGTGACCAAGGTCATTATTATCATGAGGTTCAATTTATTTTGAGTATCTTGAGTCATGACGATCTCCTAATCTATCCACCATCTCTAGTCTTAACAAGATGTATCCTTCCTAAATCAGACTATATCAATCCCATCCATCTTTTGATCCTATGGAAAAGGACACTTGAAATTTATTGTGATATTTTTAAGCTCTTTCATTTATTTTTTATCATTTAAGCTTCCTATTATACTCTATTAGGGTCACCATGATCCATCATATCATGGTGTTCTTTGACAAGTAAACATAGGGGCATATCTTGACCTTTTGTTTGTTCCCATCTTCTTGGTTGTCCCACGTAGTTCCCACCAAGATCCCTTTTGGTCTTGTGTTACATTGGGTTATCCTTTATGTTTGTACTTTTCAAACATTGGCCCTACCAAAGCCCCTATGAAATTAAGATGTTGGACTAACCTTTTTTTGTTGCATTAGTCCTATACATGTGATATGACATCACCTTGGTTCCTCATACCCTAGTACATAGTATCTCCTACTATATCAAATTAAGTGCTAATTACATGGTAGCATAACACATCACAATTAACTTGCTTGATTTGGTTACTATCCATTCATCCCCCCTTCTCCCATCCTCTCATCTATCAAAACCCCCCATCCATTCACCCTAAATCTTTCTAATACATTCATCCTCCATCACTCTCCCTCATCTATCTATCCTATATATTTTCATCACTGTGCTATATTATATCATCATCTCTTCAATATTCTTATAATGATATAGATTTTTTATTCTAAGCATCTTTTCTTCTATTATTTTCACCCATTTCAACAATATCGCATCTGAATCCAATCCTAATCCATTCAATCTAGCACAAATCATCTAATCACATCCTTGGTCTTGTTCCCAACCTTGCTACAAGCCTTGATCCAATCATCATCATCATCATCGGAATGTATGCTTCACTATCCTTTTTTTTTGTTTTGGGATGTATCCTTTCCTCATCAAGAAGGCTCTCATTATCATCGTTGGAATTTATCCTTTCCTCATCAAGAAGACTCTCATTATCATCATTGGGATGTAGCCTTCCCTATCATTGTGTTGTTTCAGGATATATCATTCCCTCGTCAATAACACTCCATCCATTATCAATCAATCTTAGCTTGTAGCTTGATTGAGACAACATAATGTTTTTCTTTGAATTCATTTGTGCTTTCTATTATCTCTTCATCTTACCATCCTCTCTTCTATTTATCATCCCATATCATCTTCCCCATCTACCCATGTTTCATATCATCTATTTCAAGAGCACACCTATGTTCTCTTGAACACGAATGTCCTATACTCAATCCCTAATCTTCATCTTCACTCCCATAATATTTCTTCCTATTCACTCCTTTGAATGACTGGGGCATCTTCCCTAATCCAACCATTTTCTTCCAAGTTCTATGTTTTAATATTGTTTGAAATGATGCTACTTCATAACACCATCTCAAAGAGAGGAAAAAAGTAGACACTAAAAATTGACCACTTTCATTTGAAAAATTTACCCCTAATTCAACTCATGTCATATCCTCTATATTAATTAAATAACACTCTATTGTTTAATTAATATTCATTATCCCTTTTCCCTTCATCCTAATTTATTTCTTCTATCATCTTTAAATCCCATCCTAAAGTAAATAATTACCTTTAATTATTTACTCCCATCCCTTATCCCTTTTCCTCAAAAGAATTAAATAAATAATCTATTAATTTAATTCCCCTCATGTCACATCCTCCATAAAAAACTCTAATCTTGATTAATTTGCATAATCCTAGATTAAGGATGTGCGCAATCCTAATCCTTGATTAGGGAGGTGTCACATCCTCCATAATATGCAACTGGACCATTGAACCTCATTACCCACCTAATCATTTATGTAATTCCTCACTTACACAACTTAATCATTGATTGGCTATCCAAACCTACCCCTTTGTCAACTCTCTCCATCCCCCAAGGAATTTTGAATTCCTCTCGCATCCCCCAAGGAATATTGAATTCATTTTCTCTTTCCCAAGGAATATTAAATTCCTTTTGTCATTCCCATGCACATTAAAAGGGAAATTTTAATTCCTTTGGTCAACTCTTGATCTCAACCTTTGATCCTCTTCCAAGAATCAATCTCCACCATCCATTTCAATTTCACTTACTAAATGACTAACACTTAGCCATTTTTGCATCCCCAACCATTCCAACCATATGCAACCATATTCTGTCAATTCATCTCAACCCTTCAATCATCATAGCCTAATCCACCATCTTTACATCCAAATCAAGAAAAAACAAGTCGTTATGCTACCAAAATCAATCTAGGAGCACACATATCAAGCCATCAACGAGGTAAAGCAACTCCATCAAGCTCATCCAAAGTGAAATCAATTTTATTTTCATGTTATTGTTTGAGTTTCATCTTTATCCCAATCTTGAGTGTTGTCCTTGGTTTTTATCCTTTTTTTTTAGCTTATTTCTTGCATTTTTAGATGGGGTTTAAAAACACTGCACACTGAGGGTTTATGGTTGAGGGTGGAGAATTGAGGGTATAGGGTTGGGGGATTAGGGTCGAGGGTCCAATGTATAGGGTAGAGGGTATAGGGGCTAAGGGATTATGGTGTAAGGGTTGAGGGTTGAGAGATTAAGGATCAAGAGGGTTTAAATATTATGGTAGAGAGTTTACTTGGGCTTAAGGGTTGAGGGATTAGGGTTGAGGGTAGAGTTTATTGGTTTCAGGGTTTAGGGTTTAAGGGTTGAGGGTTTAGGGTTTAGGGTTTAGGGTTTAGGGTTTAGGGTTTAGGGTTGAGTGTTTAAGGGTTTAGGTTTGAGGGTTTATGGTTGAGGGATTAGGGTAGAGAGGGAGGGAGGGATGGATTGAGAGATGGGGGGAGTAGTGAGATTGAGAGAAGGAGAGAATAGGAGGGAGGGACAAAGATATATGAGGGTTGAGGATCTAATGTATAGGGTAGAGGGTTGAAAATTGTGCGTATAGGGTTGAGGACCTATAGGGTTGATGGGATAGGTTATTGGGTTGAGTGTATAAGTTTGAGGGATTAGGGTTGAGGGTACATATTATTAAAGGATTAGGGTTGATGGTCCCATTTATATGCTAGAGGGCATCAGGGTTAAGGGTTTAGGGTTTGAGGTATTAAGGGTTGAGGGTTGAAAGTTGAGAATTGAGGGTAGATGGTAGAGGGTTTAACGGTTGAGTGTTGAGGGTTTAGGATCCAAGAAATGGGGTCTCTTGATGATGTAGAGATAGAGAGAGGGAGTGGGAGAGAGATAGAGGGTAGAGGGTTAAGGGTTAATGGGAGAGGGGCGAGGGAGATAAGGAGTCAGTGAGTGAGAGAGAGATAGAGAGGGGGAGGGGATAGGAGGGAGATACATGAGAGAGAGAGAGAGAGAGGGAGGGAGTGGGACAAAGATAGAGGATAGAGGGTAGAGGGTAGAGCGTTTAAGGGTTTAAGGGTAGACGATAGAGTGTTAAGGGTAGAGGAGAGAGATAGATGGAGTGAGTGAGTGAGAGAGAGATGCTTAAGAGAGGAAGAGAGGGTAGGAGGGAGATAATTGAGAGACAGGGGGAGGGAGTGGGAAATATAAAGGATAGAGCTTAGAGGGTTGAGAATTGAGGGTATAGGTTTTAGGACCTATAGGCTTGATGGTTTATGGTATTGGGTTGAGGGATGAGGGTTGAGGGTAGAGGGTAAAAGTTTTAAGGGTTTAGGGTTGAGGGTAGAGTATTTAGGGTTCAAGGATATAGGTTTTATTGTCTAGGGTTGATGGTAAAGGGTTGAGGGTTTAAGGGTAGAGGTATTAAGGGTTGTGGGTTGAGGATATATGGTTTAAGGGTTTAGGGTTTAAGATTTTAGGGTTGAGGGTAGAGGTTTTAGGGTTTAGAGTAGAGGGTAGAGGGTTTAAGGGTTTAAGGGTAGAGGGTAGATGATTTAAGTGTTAAGGGTAGAGAGTAGAGGGTTTAGCATTTGAGGGTATAGTTTTTAGAGTTTAGGATTGAGGGTAGAGGGTTGAGGGTTTAATGGTAGAGGGATTAAGGGTTGTGGGTTGAGGGTAGAGGGTAGAGGGTTTAAGGGTTTAGGGTTGAGGGTAGAGGGTTGAGGGTTTAGGGTATAGGGTACAAGGCCTAATGATTTAAGGGTAGAGAGTAGAGGATCTAAAATTTAATTGTAGAGGTTAGAGGGTTAAGGGTAGAAGGGAGAGAGATAGAAGGAGTGAGTGATTGAGAGAGAGAGAGACTTGGAAATATAGTGATCTCACTATCTTACCAATGCGGTAGGGTTGACAAGGTAGGGGAAATGTATACCTCATAGAAATGGGGACTCATCACTATGAGTCCCTAATACATCACTGCAATTCCCCATTTCTATGAGGTATACATTGCCCCTACCTTGTCAACCCCATTGCATTGACAAGATAGTGGAGCACTGTCAAGCTAGTTAGCTCACTAGTTTGCCAATTCGGTAGGGTTGATAAGGTAGGGGAAGCATATGCCTCATAGAAATCTGGTAATGTGGCATGCCATGATTGCAAGATGGGCTCAAAATGGAAGCATTGAAAATAAATTTGAATTGTTTGACAATAATGTTTTTGTAGAAATGCATGCAAAATGTGGTAGCATAGACAAGCTAGTGAGCTCAGTAGCTTGCAAGTTTGGTAGGGTTGAAAAGGTAGGGGTAGTGTATGCATCTTTGAAATTGGGTCTCATGATGATGTGTACATCACCGTGACACCCAATTTCAATGAGGCATATGTTGCCCTTACCTTTTCAACCCTCACTGATACATTTTGACTAAAATTCTGACAAAACTTCATTGGAATTTGGACAACCTTTCATCAAAATTATTTCGGCAAAATTTGAAACGTCAAAATTTCGACCCAGCATCATTGGCTGGGTCAAAATTTCAACATTTTAAATTTCGTCAAAAAATCGACGAAATAATTTCGACGTTCATCGAAATTCCGACGACCTTTCATGGGAATTTGAGTCAAAATGTATTAGTGCCTACTGAATTGGCAAGCTAGTGAGCTCACAAGCTTGTTGATACAGTAGCATTTACAAGGTATGGGTAGTGTGAAAAAATTCCTCATAGAAATGGGGACTCATGATGATGTACACCACCATGAGTCCCCATTTCTATGAGGCATTTTTTCATGTTGCCCCTACCTTATCAACCCGACTAAATTGGAAAGCTTGTGAGCTCATTAGCTTGCCAATTTGCATTTATTCATTTGAAGTTAACCTCATCATGAGCACCTATGATGTAGAAATTATAATAGAATCTTGAATGTATGAGTCACATTGTAAAAGATTTGTGAGAGTGGAGTACCTAAGGCATTGTTCCTACAAGTACAAGCACTTAGGTTTCATAATGGTGTATGAAACATATTAAATAATTTTATCACAAAAAAAATAATTAGGATAGCCAAATAAATCTCATTTTATTGTAAATATCATATTATTAATATACCAAGTGCAATAACCATTGATTATTACTAATGATTTTTTTTCTTCTTTTATTCTCTCCCTATTATAACTAGAACCAGTTGACTAACTTATTATAAAACCTTCATTTATTAAAATGAATCAACCTAATGCTTATATATCAATATCAATATAGCATGCAGTCTATTCAAATAAAAAATTATAATGAGATTTAATCATTCATTTAAATTTATTTATGCCCTCAAACATTTGTAATTCATGCAACACAATCCCTTAATAGACCAAATTCTAAAAGGGTAACAATCTTTAACGACTTGCTACCTAGATATCCTGCTAGTTACGAGCATTTCATTTGACGCATTGAGATCATGTAGGGCACCTCTACAATAGCTTTTCTTTTTTTTTTTGATCTCGAAACCATTTTCTTGTGGTGTCTAGTTTTCACTTGATGGAAACAGTGTCAATTACAAGCAGTGTAAGGTTGCAAAGTGGTGCAAATTTCATTCTACAAATCATGTGACCAAAAAGACTATTCCAACATTTCCAAATGGGTACATTTACCCTATTAATGGTCCTCTTTCGCACCCAAACATGTCAAATCACTTTGAGCTATGTTCAATTGGCTCAATCCCTTAAGGGTCCAAAGTGTAAAAGGGAAACAATATTTGACAAGTTATTACTAGGAAACCGTGACACTTAAAAACTCTATGTCTGAGCCTACAAAAATTGGTTGAGCCCCTCTATAATAACCTCTCATTTTTTATTATATCGAAGTTGTTATCCTATGGTGTCAAGTTTTTACTTGATGGAAAAAGTGTCAAATGTAAGCAGTGTAAAGTTGCAAAGTGGTGCAACTTTCATTATGCAACTTGTGTGACCAAACGAACTATTTTAACATTTCCATATGGATCAATTTGGTCCCCTCTACAATATATTTACCCATATGGATCATATTGGTCCCCTCTACAATAAATTTACAATCTCTTCATCTAAGACTACAGGATCGAGTTGGTCCCCTCTACAATAACTTTACCCATATAGATCAAGTCGGTCCCCTCTACAATAAATTTATAAAATATTTATCGAAGACTATTAGATTGATTTGGTCCCCTCTACAATAACCTTTCTTAATTTTCTTTTTATCTTAGAGTCATTTTCCCATGGTGTCTAGTTTTCACTTGATGGAAAAAGTGCCAAATGCAAGTGGAGTAAAGTTGTAAAGTGGTACAACTTTCATTGTGCAACTCATGTGACAAAACAAACTATTCTAACACATCCAAATGGATTTTTTTACACTATGCATAGTCCTCTTTCACATGCAAACACACCGAATCACTCCAATCTACGGTAAACCAGACCAATCCCTTAAGGGTCCAAAGCACAAAAAGGAAACAATATTTGATGGGCTATTACTTAGAAACCATGAGGTTTACAAACTCTTCATCTGCGCCTATGAGATCAAATTAGGCCCCTCTACAATAACCTCTCCCATTTTTTATTATTTCAATGTTGTTTTCCCATGGTGTCCAATTTTCACTTGATGGAAATAGTGTCAAATGCAGGTAGTGCAAAATTTGAAAGTGGTGCAAATTTCATTTTGTAACTCATGGGACCAAATAGACTGTTCCAACACATTTGGATGGGTGGGTTTACACTAGGAGAGACCCTCTTTTCCACCCAAACATGTCAAATCACTTTGAGCTACATTCAAATGGCTTGATCCCTTAAGGGTCCAAAGTGAAAAAGGGCAGCAATCTTTGAAGTGCTATTACTCAAAAATTGTGACACTTACAAATTCTTCATTTGAGGCTATCATATTTATTTGTGCCCCTCTACAATAACCTCTCTTAATTTTTGTTGTCTTGGAGTCCTTTTCCCGTGGTGTCTAGTTTTCACTTAATGAAAAAAGTGTCAAATGCAAGTGGAGTAAAGTTGTAAAGTGGTGAAACTTTCATTCTTCAACTCATGTGACCAAAAAAAATAATCTAACACATCCAAATGGATGGTTTTGCACTAGGCATGATCCTCTTCCACACCCAAACACAACGAATCACTCCAATCTACGTTCAATCGACCTGATCCCTTAAGGGTCCAAACTAGAAAAGGGAAACAATCTTTGATGGGCTATTACTTAGAAATCATGGTGTTTACAAACTATTCATCTAAGCCTATGAGATTACATTGGGCCCGTCTATAATAAAATCTCTCAATTTTTGTTATCTTAGATTTTTTTTTCCATGGTGTCCAATTTTCACTTGATGGAAAAAGTGTTAAATGCAAGTAGTGCAAAGTTGGAAAGTGGTGCAACTTTCATTCTACACCTCATGTGACCAAACAAAATATTCCAACACATCTGGATGGGTGGGTTTACACTAGGAATTACCCTCTTTTCAACCAAACATGTCGAATCACTCTAAGCTACATTCAACCAACTCGATCCCTTAAGGGTCCAAAGTGCAAAAGGGCAGCAATATTTTATGGGCTATTAATCAAAAAATGTAACTCTTATGAACTCTTCATCTGAGCATACATGATCTTATTGAGCCCCTATACAATAACCTCTTTTTTTTTTTTGTTATCTTGGAGTCATTTTCTAGTGGTGTCCAATTTTCACTTGATGGAAAATATGTCAAATGCAAGCAGTGTAAAGTTGCAAAGTTGTGCAACTTTCGTTCTACAACTTGTGTGACCAAACAAAATATTTCAATGCATCTATATGGGTTGGTTTATGATAGGCATGGTCCTCTTTCACACCCAAACACGTCGAGTATCTCTGAGCTATATTCAATCCGACTCAATACCTCAAGGGCCCAAAGTGGAAAAGGGTAGCAATCTTTGATGGGATTTTACTTGAAAACCATGATGCTTTAGAGATCTCCATCAAAGCCTATGGGATCACGTTGGTCTCCTCTATAATAACCTCTCTTATTTTTTGTCATCTTGGAGTTCTCTTCTCGTGGTGTCCTATTTTCATTTGATGAAAAAAGTGTCAAATGCAAGTAGTGTAAAGCTGCAAAGTGGTGCAAATTTCATTTTGCAGTTCATGTGACCAAATGAACTATTCTAATGCATCCTGATAGGTAAATTTAAACTAGGAATGCTCCTATTTCATACCCAAACACATCAAATCACTGCAAGATATGTTCAACTATCTTGATCCTTTATGATGGCATGCAAAACAATAAAAAAAGAAACATTCACATGATAGTTGAGAAATCTAAGTTTTCCACACAAAAAGGAGATGACCATCCTCAAGTCTAGCAAGTGCAAGACTTTGTTTAATTATCCTCCTATCCATTACAACAATATACAACCAATTGTAAATGTGTACAATAAAGGAACTTGGGAGATTTTTTATTTTCCCTCAATTCAGAACTTTGGTTGTGAAGAATTTTGTCATTATCATTTGAAATAATTTCCTATTCTTAAAAATTGGAATCTAAGAGAAACAAGTAACTCTCTTATATACATTTATTATTTTGTGTGATAACTAAAGTTTCCACCCTTGAGTTCATTTCTTATTTGTATTTGTGTCGCTAAAAAGTGTAGCCTTGACACTTTTCACTCATTTGGACCCTTGCCTATGGATTTTGGACATTTATCAACCTCTTTTTACACCTTTCCAACCCTTGTGTCAAAGTTTTGTAAGGTGTTGCAATATATTTTCACACTTTCCTAGACTTGTCATCAATAAAATCAACCCTTTCTTATGCTATACCAGCCCCGTAATGCACATCCATGCCTTATTTTAGTGTGTCTTGTGAGATAATCCTGATAAGCAACAATAATCAAACTTTCATCCCCAAAAACCAACCAAAAATTCCCAAGTGGACTAGGTAGCTACCTTGGATGACCTAGTCCCATGTAGCATAACATTCTAATTTAGCTTAAATTTTTTTCAAGATTTTGTTTGCTAAACCCTAAGGTCGGCATGTATGGTGTTCTTTCAAGAAAATTAGGGCATAGCTTCTATAAATAAGGGTTTTTCCCCTCATTTTTACCTAATTCCACTCATTCTAAACCCTATTTTTCTTCTCAATCACTTACCCACCCCTTCTTCTCAATCAAGCTAGGGTTTGAGCATTCTAGATCAACAAGATGTCTTTTCTAAAGCATTCAGGGGTTGATTGCTACAACAACACAAGATCTCTCATCATGGAAAGGTAACTCACTCCATTAATTCAAGTTTCATGTTTCATTAAATTGCTTCTATTCATTTTGGTTTAGCTACCTAAAAGGGTTTTGATCAAGACAAACCCCTAATCCCTAACAATCAATATTTTCTCTTTCTTTCCTTGTGTGTTTGCAGATTCAGTTACATTGAAGATCATTGAAGACTTTGAAGAATTTTTGGAGACCACTCCTTGCTTCCAAAGTCCAAACATCCACCAAAAGTCACTTTCAGGCCCAAATATCAGAGTTTCAGAAGTAGAAACCTATGAAGAACTAAAGTGCAGAACTAGGGCTTTTGTTTCCCCTTCAGAATTTCTAGAAATCCAAAAGAGGACTAAGTCACAAAAAATGGTGGCCTAGTCCCACTAAATAGGCCTTTCAATGATTTTCACATTTTCAGACACCCATTTGGCAAAGAAACCTCTGAACCAGTTTTCTCAAATTTGGGACTAGGTTGCCCAAATTGGCACAAGTGTCCCAGTCAGCTTCTACAAAATTTTCATCACCATTCTAGACCCCCATAAGACCCTTCTTCAAATTACAGGTCCACACATTCTATCTCCTTCATTTCTGTTTAGTTTAGTGTAAATTTCTAGGTCATTTTGTACATGCTTGCATATCATTATGTGTTTTACAACACTTTGTATTTCAATAGTTTAGCATTCACTAAATCATTTCTATTTTATGTTTATTACACTTAGACACATTCACACACACATCACAAACCCCAATCAATCCCTTCTCTTTGAGTGTAACCCTATGCATTTTGGCCTACTTCTTTCTCCTTTTAGGTGAAAAACCCTAGATGTTTTAGAAAGCATTAAGGTGCCAAAATATTCATTAAATTTTGGTGAACCTAACATTCTTACACCCTCTTTTCTAATTTACACTTCTTTCTCATCCTAGGTTTGTATTGCATTTCATTTCACATTATTTAAATTTTCATCCTAGGGTTTCACATGTTTGCATGCATGGAAGTGTATATACTTTGCATTCTTGCATTTAAAATCATTGTCATTCATCCAAATCTGTAGCTACCTTTCTTCTTTTGGCCACCCAACATCATAACCATCCAAAACAGTTGCAATTTTTTGAAAATTTGGAAAAAAACCCCAATTGGGACTAATTCACCATTTTGGGCAACCTATTCCCTATCCAAATTTTTCACTGTCTATCAAAGCACCAGAAATCTCATTTTTGTGATTTCTTAGGATCCTAGCATTATAAATTATAAGTCTGGAAAGTTTCAAGAACATAGGTTTTATCCTCCTAGCTCAAAAACACCATTTTAGGATGGTCATTCTTCAAATCATTTCATCATTCAATTTGAAAATGCTTCCTTTTATATAATTTTTCATCTCATTAATAAAAGTAATTTTCACTTTCTCATATACAATGTTTATATTCATACAAAAATGAATTATTTTTTTATAAGTTTTTTTCCTTTTAGCATGTACATTATTTACATTCTTAAAGCTTAGCATATATTGGATTAAAATATCTTGTATTATTGCATATACATTGTTTATATTGCTAAAACATTGCATAATATGGTTACATGTACTTTTCATTTTTATTCAAACAATTTTAGTAGCTTACAACACTAGACATGCTAAGAACACTTTATTCTCCCCTCCCTATGAGAGTTTTGTAGCGAAAGAAGAAACAACCTCAGAAATTCCTAACAATCATATTTATTCTTCTCCTTATATCTCTCCCCTTGGTGATGAAGATATTTTGTTAGAAGAACTAATCAATGAGAGCTATGAGAATCATAGTTGTTTCTCTCCTATTACCTCTCTTAGTCGACAAGACCTTCATGACCAAGACAACATAAACTTAGCTAATCATGACAATAGCATTTTTTTCTCTCCTAGTATTTCTCCTAGTTGTGATGAAGGTACTTTTCTATTAGAAAATATAATTAGTGAGGGTCATGAACATCTTAGTTTTCCACCTTCCCTTATACTCATCCTTATTGAGCATAACCATTACATCATTTATCCTTCTCCTATTAGTGATGAGGCTATTGTAGAAGAACCAAACTTTGATTGTCAAGCACAATCAGTTTGTAGTTCTCCTAAAACCCCTCTTTTTAGGGAGGATATCATTATTCCCAATAAGGATAACCATAAAAATAATAATATTACACCCTTAGAAGAAAATAAAGAGATACCCTTGGCCTCTCCCTTGCTCAAGGATGTTAATATTATTCAATCTCAACTTTTCCTTTATCCCCATTCACAAAAACCTTCCCCTCCAACCAAACCTGAATTCATCCTTTACCCACCTACCCATAATGTGTTGCAGCAACTAAGTCATAATACCATTGCTCATACACATTACACCCACAATAATCTATGAACACAACCACCATCAAATCCAACCTCCTTACCTTTACCTAATCGCATCTTACCTATTTCCCCTCACTTAAATTCTATCCTTAGGGAGTATGACCTTATTGATCAATTAAGGAATACTCCCGCTAAAATCTCTTTATGGGATCTTATTCAAGCCTCCCATCACTACCACAAAATGATTCAAGAAACCTTACAACAAGTTCCTATCCCCTGTAATGAGCAATCAAATTACATAGCAGCTATTATTCATGGAATTAATGTTTATATTATTTTTCACCAAACTGAGCTCCCTCCTTTGGAATTAAAAAAACAAAATGAAGCTTTCGTAATAATCTATCAATACAAAAAAAAATAGATCAAGAGAACTCTTATAGATATCGGTTCCACCCTTAATGTGTGTAGTGTGAGACTTTTGGATAGGCTTGGCATTGATAGATCCCACATCAAACCCGATTCTCTATCTATTAGATAATTTGACAATGTCACTGAGAAACCGCTTGGTGTGATCACTATACCTCTTATAGCTGGAATGGCCACATTAGAAACAACAATCCATGTTATGCCTCATGAAATTTCATACAATCTTCTCTTAGGCAAGCCATGGATTCATGCTATGAATGCAGTGCCTTCCACTCTTCATCGTAAGATGAAGTACATATACAATAACAAAGTTTACATACTTGATGTTGATCCTGAACCTAATAGTTTCTTCAACATTGAACAATCCTAAGAGAATCTCTTCAACGCCTTAACACCAACCACCCCAGTGGAACCCACACAACAAGAAAATAACGAACACCATCTTGAGCACATCACAAGGCTCTTTGATGATGATTGGGGTTTATTAGACTTCACACCTCTTTTACTAGGAGAATCCAAGATCACCAACAAAGAATCTAAAAATTGAAACATAGTCTTGTCCACACAAGACTTGTCTGATCCTTCACAAACATCCACCTCATCCACTTTAGACAACACTATCAAAAATACACAATCACTTAATCTAAAAAAGCTAAAAAATCTTTATGGAAAATATTACGAGCTCATGACACAACTTGGCTATAGTGGAAAAGGTTTTGGTGCTAATGAACAAGGTGTCTAAAACCCTATCAAGCCTAACATGCAAACAACTAATCATGGTCTTGGTTATTCCCCTTTACTCAAAATCATCAAAGTTTCCTCCAACACCATCCCAAATCACCCTTCTACCCCAACCTTAGAAAGTGATCCTTTGAAACAAATGAAGGAATCTTTTCTTAACACCCATGTCATCTTGCAACCCACTACTAATTTATATTTTACACACTCCTCCAAAGGAGTCTAAAAAAATTCACAATCTATAGCACCTTGTGTAGGTATGACATCCTATACTATGCAGGAGACCTCTTTCTTACAAACCAAAGGAACACATTCTCCCCTTGATCAAGAGGGCTTCTTGTTGAGACTCCTCCAAGACCACTTGATCTCTCTTCCTCCAAGAACTAGAAATAAATGTTTCGAAAGACATTCCTTTTGTGCTTAGCACCGAGTTCATGGTCATCAAACTAATGAGTGTAAGGTCTTAAGTAGTAAAATTCAACATCTTAAGGATTTTGGTTCTCTCCCTTATGTGGGGGCACCTAATTTCTCTAACCGATACTGATTTTCACTCTATCTTTCACCTCCTCAATCCTTATGGCTCACTCTTTCCCTACACTAAACGGAGGCAAGAGGTTAGTTAGCCTTTTTCCCCCGTATGTCACTAGTCATTGTCAATTTTGACTACTCATTAATATTCATGAACATATAAGAGAAAACTTGGGATGTGGATAAAATGTCTTAAGTTGATTTGCATGTGAGATACTATCCTTTTCAGCACATAGCTTATTGGAAACATATGACTCAGGATAGGGCTTTCTGAACAAGCTCTCATGTCTTCTCCTTCTACCATAAAGAACTTTCTCTTAGTAATGGTGTTAGCAACCACTTTAAAGTGGGGGCATACATCGACACTCACATTTCATTGTTTGATTTTATTTTTCTTTCAATTTTCTCTCATGGAAACATTAGGTACAATGTTGCTCAAGATGAGACATTTACATTTTTCCTCTTTTGCATACAAGATGAGTTCTTCCTCTCTTGGATACAAGATGAGTCCATTTGCACTTTTCCTCTCTTGGTGACATTCCACATGATGTTCCTTAAGATGATACATTGCACGAACAAAGAAAAATACCTTTGAAAATTTCTTACATCATTTCAAAATTCATTTCTCTTTTATGCCACCCTTATCAAAGTTATCATGAGGTATAACTTTGATATGGTTTAAGCGGGAAGCCCAACTAGTGGCACGAATTTTCCCATAGCCACCTTTTGGGACTTCTCACCCAACGAAGAACTAAAAGTATTGTTGCCCGAGAGTGAGAATACATCTTCTCTTTGGACAAAAAACCTAGTTCTGATCCACAACTAGCTAGACAAATGGTCGAAGCTTGATCCAACCCTTTTTACTTTCATTCTTGTCATTGCATGATTACATATCTCATTTTGTTGCAAATCATTCATCCTTGAATATGTATTTTTCATTGATGTTGAGTTGACTTAAAATCCCAAATCCTAGGGACTTGACTACCTCCTTCTTCTTTTGCATTCTTCCCCATTGTCATTAGGCTACTTTAGTGTGATGTTGAAGCAAGTTCATCCTCTCACTAAAGTGGGAGCTAAATGTGTCACCAAAAAGTGTAGCCTTGACCAATTTCACTCATTTGGACCCTTGCTATGGATTTTGAACCTTTATCAACCTCTTTTTACCCCTTTCCAAGCCTTGTTCCAAAGTGTTTTAAGGTGTTGCAATACATTTTCAAACTTTCCTAGGCCTATCATCACTAAATCGACCCTTTCTTATACTATAATAAACCCTTAATGCACATACATGCCTTATTTTAGTGTGCTTTGCGAGATAATCCCAAAAAGAAACAATGATCATACTTTAATCCCCAAAAACCAATCAAAAATGCCTAGGTGGAGTAGTTGCCACCTTGAGTGACCTAGTCCGATGTGGCGTAAAACTCAAATCTAACTTAAATTGCTTTCGAGATTTTGTCTCCTAAACACTAAGGTCATCCTCTATGGTGTTATTTTGGGAAAATTAGGGGATAGCTTCTATAAATAATGGTTTTCCCCTCATTTTTACCTAATTCCACTCATTTTAAACCCTAATTCCTCTTCTCAATCACTCACCCACTCCTTCTCAACCAAGCTAGGGTTTGAGCATTCTAGGTCAACAAGACATCATTTTTGAAGCCTTCAAGGGCTGATTGTTGCAACAACACAAGATATCTCATCATGAAAAGGTAACTCACTCAATTACTTCAAGTTTCATGTTTCATTGCATTATTTCTATTCATTTTGGTTTAGTTACCTAAAAGGGGTTTGACCAAGGAAAACTCCTAATCCCTAACAATCAACATTTTCTCTTTATTTCCTTGTATGTTTGCAGATTTAGGTACATTGAAAGTCATTGAAAACTTTGAAGACTTTTTTGAGACCTCACCTTGCTTGCAAAGTCTAAACATTCACCAAATGTCACTTTTAGGCCTGAATATCAAATTTTTAGAAGCAGAAACCTATGAAGAACTAAAGTGCAGAACTAGGGCTTTTGTTTCCCCTTCACAATTTCCAAAAATCTAGAAGAGGACTAAGTCACCAAAAAGGGAGACCTGGTCCCACTAGACAGGCCTTTAATTTATTTTCACATTTTCAGACACCCATTTGGTAGAAACGGGTTGAGAACTAGTTTGCTCAAATCTGGGACTAGATCGCCCAAATTGGCACAAGTGTCCCAATCGGCTTCTGCAACATTTTCATCAGCATTCTAAACCCCCATTAGACCCTTCTTCAAATTCTAGGTGCACACACTCTATCTCCTTCATTTTTGTTTAGTTTAGTGTACATTTCTAGGTCATTTTGTACATTCTTGCATATCATTATGTCATTTCCAGCACTTTGCATTTCAATAGTTTAGCATTCAATAAATTATTTCTATTTTTAGTTTATTACACTTAGACACATTCATACACACATCAACAAACCCCCAATCAATCCCTTCTCTTTTAATGTAGCCTTATGCATTTTGGCCTACTTCTTTCTCCTTTTAGGTGAAAACCCTAGAAGTGTTAGAAAGCATTAAGGTGTCAAAATATTCATTACCATATTATAAATTATAAATATTTCTCCCAAGTCCATTTACTATACAACAAATAATATTGCAAGAATTTAACATATACATCTTTCAACGTGTTTATATGGTGATGGATCAAGAACATAACAATTCATTTTGTATTGTGAGGATTATGTTGTGAAATGTTTAAAGACTATTCAAGATAAATGTTTGTATGATAATGTGTCAAGAAGTTAACTAATCATCATCTACTATGAATATTATGTTTTGCAATTTTTGTGAAGATTATGTATTCTTTGTTTAATTGAGTTGTTCCTGTTGGGTCTCAAAAACGTAGGTTTGAACCACAAGAGGTTGTCAAGCTCTCACAATGCTTTTGGTCAACGTACAAGGCCAATTGATGCAATTGAACCTTCTTCTCTTTAGGTTCTGCTAGACCAAGGCGAGTGAACCTATATCAATGATGCAAATTGAAATGGACTTCCTAGTGAAACAATCTATCCACAATGGAAAATGGAAGTGAATAGATGAAAACCATTACAACTAATCCTACTCCTATTACACAAAAGAAAATATTTTGAAAATATTGATTTAAATGAATTTTATCATCTGGGTTGTGAAAGACCAGTGTCTTCTAACTACAAGGGCAATTGAGTTAAAATTAAGAAGAATTATATGTATTTCCCTTTTGTCTAAATTCAAGTTGTTAGGCACCTTATAAAATAAATCTTATGACTGGCATAAAATTTCATTTATTTATGACTTGCATAAATAAGGCTGGAATTTTTTCTTACCAAACTCTACTTCAACAATCCAAAAGAAATCCTAAGTCATTGTGACTTACTTGAAGGAATTTAATTTTGACTTGCAGACACCAGCAAATAAAAATCACACAAAGTGGGAAAATACACATTGATAAATCACACATATGCTTGATACATTGACTTAAATGATCAGAGCAGTTCAAGTTGGAGACAATTAGATAAGACATATATATAATTATAACACAACAACTATACACAGAATGGATTTCACCAATTCAAAATAATTTGTCCATTGATTTTCTTCAAAAAGGATCAGTCATTATTTACATTCCCAGTCCATATTTCTGAGAAATCTATTTCCTACTGTCTAACTACTATTTACTTCTCCTGCAAATGATTTGTTTGAAAATATTTATGCATTACAGTCGAAGGGTCGTGACCCTTCATTTGCAGTTACAACTACTTTGTATTCCATTGATAGAAGTTAAAACATTTAATTACATTGCCTTATCAAAAAATTAAATGTTTTAAGCTATAGACGAGCCTTTAATTTTTACTTTATATGCCTTTGATTTTATCTCGCCACCTTTTCCTGTTCTGAATATTTTATGTCTCTGTGGCCACCTCTTATTTTACCATTTTGACTCTGATTGGTCCCACCACTATCTATTGTGTTACTGCGCCATTTGTTCTTTTCACCCACGGTATAGCGGATTAGCATTAACCGTTAGCTCTGCCTTTACCACTTTACTGCGATCTGTGTCTTCATTGTCGGTGGTACCGTGGTCTAACCATCATGGATTTCTCTCCCCTTATCGGTCTGCCACCATCTCTCCACCATCCCCCCATAGTATCGAGGTAACTTCCTTGCAAACTGTTAACTGCCTTCTTCATTTCACCGTAGCCACCGTGATCTCCTCGCTGACTTGCCACGGTACCATGGTAGATAGTTCATTAACCACCACCATCTTCATTGTCTACTATCATGGTTATCTCCATGTCCACCACCACCACCATGGCCTATGGTTTGATCACACATGGTGTAGCGGTAAGCATACTTTGGCTGCCCACCTTGCTACTTCACTGCTTTGCTACTATCTAACTATCCACCGTGGTCATTGTTGTATGTGAGTTGACCCCCTGTGGTACCGTGGTGGGATGTCCTGACTGTTTCTCAACCGGTTACTCACCGCCCATAGTAATACTGAGGTCTATGTTTAGACCATGTGCAGTGGTGCGATAAGCGCTTTGTGTCTACTTGCTAACCGCTACTGCCATATCATAAGCCCCTTGTGGGAGGTCATGGTAAAGTGGTAAGTGACATAAAAAATGATTGTTAAAGTAGCGGTATAATATATTAGGTGCATTTGGTCGGGGAATATGAAATTTTAAGAAAAAGATAGGAAAATGAAGGGTATAAATGAATAAAATCCCTTAGGTTATTGATGGAAAATTTGGTTCAAA
Source organism: Sequoiadendron giganteum (assembly GCA_007115665.2). Lineage (NCBI taxonomy): Eukaryota > Viridiplantae > Streptophyta > Pinopsida > Cupressales > Cupressaceae > Sequoiadendron > Sequoiadendron giganteum. Next base: position 81,134,484 of record CM021106.1, on the reverse strand, counting down.
TGGGAAAAACCATTAGGGTTTAAGTGGAAAAAATGGGTTCTAATAGTGGCTCTTGTTGGGGATGAGTGATTTTTAAATCACTGCAAGAATCCAGAGTTCTTTGGTAGAGCAGATTGAGACATGCAAATGAAGGCAATGGAATATGGATCAAATGAATTAGCATGTAGGAGATGAAAAAACCCTACACTACTATACATGGAAAGAAAATAATGTTTTCAAAAAGGGCACCTTTGGGAATGTCCATGTACTAGTGAACCAAGACCCTTCCTAAACTACTATGCATGGAAAATAATTTTTAAAGAGGTTTGCTTAAGTATTTTCCATGCACTAGCAATCCTTATTTGTTATTTCTGCTATGGTTCAAGAAATCAAACCATAAGGGATGGCCCCAGGCCACCCCAAAATAAAAAACCTTCACTTTCCTCTGTCATAGACATTATTCTATTTTGAGGTCATCAAGCTTCTCTTGAAACTATCCATTCCACCTACCCTGTTTCATGCAATGTCATTGAAAACCTTTTGAAAGTCACTGTGTTCAACTTGATTCATACTCCTTTCACCATTCTGCATTTCATCATCTAAGAATTCCTTGTCACCCTCATCACATAAAGTGTATCCAGTTTCAACAAAAAATTCATAGGTTTGCTCATTTTCATATGTTGTTGAATGTCCCTGCAACTGCACTAGGACCTGAAAATCTGAATACTCCTTATGGCAACCAAAAAAAATTCTCATCAACATCTTTTGAAAAAATCAAATCAAAACTAATTTCCATTTATTTTATATTACCAGTTGGCATTGACACATATTTCTAATCCATACAGTCATCCTTACACATACTTGAATCAATAAAAGTTGAATGCTCATCATCAATGATATGCAACCCAGTATCTTTCTCTTCTAGACATAAATTATTCAAGTCACGTACCTCTTTTTGGACACAAACAGATATTTTATTAGCTTCAAAGAACTCCTCATCACTGTGATAGATGCACATGGGGTCATATGAATTGTTACACATAGTACCTTCATAGTCAAAGAAGATATGGGTTGGAACCAAAACTCAGGAATCATCTTTATGTGCATACTTCTGGTATTCAAGAGTTAAAAAATATGAAACATGCTCACTGTTGAGTGAACAAGTCTCTACTTCCATATCTTCTACCCTATCTCATACCTCCTCTTGATCTTCATAAGGACTGCAACAATCATCCCGTTGTAGATTCACAAGTTCTTCTTCACAATTTGAATCACAATCTGTTATGCAAGAGATATTCTCCATATGTTTAATGTTGGATGGCATGATATCTTCTTCTAATTCAGCTTCTGAAACATTTCTTATGTACTCTCCAGATGGTGTGTCCCCACTAATATCATTAATTCTGCAATCATCTTCTAACTCTGAAAAATTGTCATTAGAAATTCTAGTAGCACATGCTTCCTTTGTTTATTGCATTGTTTGAGCATCCATGATATCACTACTAGATTTATTATTGCCAGTATCCATGTACCTTGTCCCAAGCATGGAATCAATAAATTCATTCACTACTTTAAAGGCCTTTTATTTTAATGACCCGAACCAATAAATTGATTTAGGCTCTGCTACTTTTGACAATTGTGCAACAAATGTGGGTCTTGTAGGCCTAAAATGAGGAGGTAATTGCATACAAATATCTACCATCTTGTTGTATAAATAACTCAAATATTCTCTCTTTTATCTCCTTATGTCAAGAAAGGCATCCACAAGATTTTTATCTGTCTCTTGAACTTGAATATACTCCTCAAATGTGTTTTGATGTGAATAGAGTAGATTACCTTTATTACCAACGTTCTTCTCAATTGAATCATGTGGTATTTGTGGTTTCCAAGATCTCTTGGCATTTGTGTTTTCATTCTCACTACATGATGACCTATTTGGTGATGTACTCGGAGCTTGTTTGGATCCCAATTTCCACAATTGGTTGTTCACTTGTAGCATATGTTGTTCAATTTGTAGCCTTAGTTGTCTCAATTCCTTCAACTCTCTTGTTGACTGATGTCTTCTTTCTTCTTATGCCATCCTGACAAAATATTACTGCTTCACAACATCCATGCATTATTTATCAAATGAAACAAAGTCGCCACCTACTTTTCCAAAAGTAGGAAAATGAAATGGATTGCTTTGGTTTGCCCTAGTGGAATCTCCAAAAAAAATGTGAAACTTTGTTGACTCTATAAATGGAAAAGCTGAAAAATCTTCCTGAGTAATTCCCCAGTAGAGTCACCAAAATATTGTGTGTGTGACTCGGATGGGGAGCTGCAAACTACCCAAGTATGATTCTTCGATTGAAGACCAATTTTGAAACTATATGACTCTATATGGAAATTCTAAAAAAATTCTTGATGGGTTGTCCCCAGCGACACCAAATTGTTGGGTCTCAAAAACGTACGTTTGAACCATGAGAGGTTGCCAAGCTCTCACAACACTTTTGTTCAACGTACAAGGCCAATTGATGCAATTGAACCTTCTTGTCTTTAGGTTCTGCTAGACCAAGGCTGGTGAACCTATATGAATGATGCAAATTTTAATGTACTTCCTAGTGAAACAATCTATCCACAATGGAAAATGAAAGTGAATAGATGAAAACCACTACAACTAATCCCACTCCTACTGCACAAAAGAAAAGATTTTGAAAATATTGTTTTAAATGAATTTTATCATATGGGTTGTGAAAGACTAGTGCCTTCTATCCACATGGGCAATGGAGTCAAAATTAAGAAGAATTGTATGTATTTCCCTTTATGTCTAAATTCAAGTTATTAGGCACTTTATAAAATAAAATCTTATGAGTGGCATATAATTTCATTTATTTATGACTTGCATTTAAATAAGGTTGGAATGTTTTCTTACCAAATTCTACTTCAACAATCCAAAATAAATCCTAAGTCATTGTGACTTACTTGAAGGAATTTAATTCTAACTTGTAGACACCAGCAAATAAAAACCACACAAAGTGGGAAAATACACCTTGATAAATCACACATATGCTTGATACATTGACTTAAATGATCAAAGGACTTCAAGTTGGAGACAATTAGATAAGAAATATATATAATTATAACACAACAAATGAACACATAATGGCTTTCACCAATTCAAAATAATTTGTCCATTGATTTGCTTCAAAAAGGATCTATCATTATTTACATTCCCAGTCCATATTTCTGAGAAATCTAATTCCAACTGTCTAACTACTATCTACTTCTCCTACAACTAATTTGTTTGAAAATATTTATGCATTACAGTCCAAGGTTCGTGACCCTTCATTTGTAGTTAAAACTACTTTGCATTACATTGATAGAAGTTAAAAAAATTAATTACATTGCCTTATCAAAAAATTAAATGTTTTAACCTATAGACGAGCCTTTAATTTTTACTTTATATGCCTTTGATTTTATCTCGCCATATTTTCCCACTCCGTACATTTTATGTCTCTAGGGCCACCTCTTATTTTACCATTTTGACTCTGACTAGTCCCACCACTATCTACCACGTTACCGCGCCATTCACTCTATTCACCCAAGGTATAGTGGCAATTAGCATTAATTGTTAGCTCTTCCTTTACTACTTTAACCATGGTCTATGTCTTCACTATCGGCAATACCATGGTCTAACCATCACAAATTTCTCTCCCCTTACTGGTCTACCACCATCTCTCCACCATCTCCTCATGGTATCGAGGTAACTACCTTGTAAACCATTAACCACCTTCTTCCTTTCACCACAGTCATTGCGGTCACCTCACTGCCTTCCCATAGTACCGCGGTAGCCGGTTGATTAACTACCACCATCTCCACTATCTACTACCACGGTTATCTCCATGTCCACCACCACCACTGCGGCCTATGCTTTGACCACGCATGGTGTAGCAGTAAGCATAATTTGACCACCCACATCGCTACTTCACTGCTTTGTTGCTATCTAACTAGCCATTGTGGTCACCGCAGTGACTCCCTGCAGTACTGCGGTGGGATGTCCTGACTATATCCCGATCGGTTAATCACCACTCACCACAATACCGCGGTCTATGTTTGGACCACGCGTGGTGGCGCGGTAAGCACTTTTTGCTTGCCTACTAACCGCTACCACCATACCACAGACCCCTTGTGGGAGGCCATGATAAAGTGGTAAGTGACATAAAAAATTATTGTTAAAGTAGTGGTATAAGATATTAGGTGCATTTGGTCGAGGAATATGAAATTTTAAGGAAAAGATAGGAAAATGAAGGGTATAAATGAATAAAATCCCTTAGGGTATTGATGGAAAATTTGGTTCAAATGGAAAAAACCATTAGCATTTAGGTGGAAGAAATGGGTTCTAACAATTCCAATCAAAAGATTAAATATACTGGAATCTTTTTATGAAACATCTCATGGAATACCAATTGAAAAAATATTTTTTCTTTTAGATAAAGAATTTCATGGAACTCTTTGGATTAAACTGAATTGAGATATGTAAGAATAAGGGATCATTAGGAAATGTATTTCTCAAGGATCTTAAATAAGACTTCTCTCCTATTGAAATTTTGGGTGGATTATTTCTTTCAAAGTATTGGGAATGTTTTGCCTATTTTCTACTTTGTAGTTGCCATTCTAGAAGGTTGATCTCTTGATATATATTATACTCATTCTTGATCAATTATCAAGCTAATAATCAGTGCATTTATTTATAGTTAATCTTTTCTTTTCAATTTGTGCAATTTTTTAATTTGTAACTCTACTAGTATTCCTATAAATATTAAAGTTGTTTAGCATCAACTAGTAAAGTTGTTTAGTATCAATCAATAAATATTCAATACAAACCATGAAGGATAGAAATGATCAATGCTAGGGCTAGCCAATTAATAAGTATACTCATGAATAAGTCAAGCATATATGTGAATAAGGGAAGCACAAGTACTCAAAAACATCTAAGCCTTGAAGTATACACACAAATACATATTATATGTAAATTAATATAATGTATATACATAAATATAAGGTATACACATGAAAACACATAAGTCACAAAGTATACATTGGAATACACATAATTCATAAAGTATACACATAAGTTGTAAAGTATACACTTGAATACATGTAACTCATATCTATTGAACCATGGATTTATAATTCAAATATGGACACCATCGATGAAAAACATTTGTATTAACCAAATAGCCATGTAAGCATACAACAATATATGTCAATATAAGTATAAAATATATACAAAATAGTCATATAGGCTTATGAGAATGACATATAGGCATACAATGTCAGATATATCCAATACAAAATATGTGCAAAAATTCCATATAGGTATACACCAAAGGGCTCTAGAATCAAAATTTATTACTTTGCATCCTCTTGAAATAAATTATTTCCCTTTTCTTGTTGGCCAGATGGCAATAGTTCTATCACTCATTTATTCTAAGGCTAGGAGTGCTCCTAGTGCTCCTCCTAGGGTTTAGTTCCTAGTCAAGCTATATCTGTTACAATAAGAAGTTAAGACATTAATGTGTAGAAATTACATTATAAAAAATGATTTATTTAACAAAATAATCACTTAACATCAGTAGACAATATCTTTCCTCGAGGGAAATATTTACATGCCCATGTTATTGCATGTTGAAGACCTATAGAAAGCATCCAAAGGTAAATTAAACTACAAATCATTAATGGTTTGATTTTTCACTAACTAATAGCTATAACAACGAATGTAAATTAAAATTTAGTAATCTTCCTCATACCTCCTTTGTAAGAGCCATTGAGGACTCTATAGCAGATGAAACATTGAGCTCCACTATCCTATGAACATTCAAAGGTGTATCCATTTCAAAAAAATGAAAATAAAATAACAAATTATTTAGTCATGAAATCTACAATAGTGATGCATGGCATGGCTTATAATGTATGAGATAATGAACAAAATTTTGAGTACTTATTAAACTATATATTTTTTACTATCATGCTTACTATTTTAACTATCCATAACTTGTTTGAAAGCGCCTATTTTTAGGATTTTACCCATAGCAACAAGGCAGTGAACCGTTTGATAAAATTCTTTTGTAGAAATCAATGATAATTGTGTATCATAGAGAAGGCAATGAAATATTTGAAGAAATGCCTCAAAGAAATGGGATCTAATGGTGATGGAATTCCATTACAAATGTGTCATGGTATTCCATCACCATAAGACCACATTTATTTGAGGCATTTTTTCAAAAAATTCATTGCTTTCTCTATAGTATTATGCTGGGATGGGGTGGATGGTATAGTGTGGTCTTGGTTATGAGATGGAGGGTGATCATGATATGAGGAGGGAGGCGTTGGGACATGAATAAGTGGAATAGAAGGTGGAAGGTTCCATGGAGTGGTAAATTGAGGATGAGGACTTTAAAAATAATTTGGAGGGAAACTTTGGCTAAAGGGTTGGTTTCTATTCTTCAAGTAGTGAGTTTTTAGAAAAAATTCCTTAGAGAAATGTGCTCTCATGGTGATGGAATGGTATTCCATCACCATGAGACCACATTTCTTCAAGGAATTTTTTCATACTACTCATTTCCTTGACTATGATACTGCTTACTATTATGCTTTTATATATTTTTTCCAAGCATCCATAGCTTGTTGGAAAGCACCTATTTTAGGATTTTATCCATATAAGCAAGGATGTGCGTAGCTTGATAAAATTCTTCGGTACGGATGTATGGAAAATGTGGTACCATAAAAAAGGTGGTGATATTTTTGAAGAAATGCCTCAAACAAATGTGGTCTCATGGTGATGGAATGCATTCCATCACCAAGAGACCACATTTATTCAAGGAATATTTTCAAACTACTCACTACCTTCTCTATCTATTTCTTACTATTATGCTTTGATATATTTTTTCCAAGTATCCATAGTTTGTTGGAAAACACCTTTTTTAGGCTTTTAGCCATAGCAGCAAGGAAGTTAAAGTAGTTTCATAAAATTCTTTGGTAGACATGTATGGAAAGTGTGGTAGCATAGAAAAGGTGGTGAGTTGTTTGAAAATAATCCTCTAAGAAATAAGGTCTCATGGTGATGTAATGGCATTCCATCACCATGAGACCACCTTTCTTTGAGGAATTTTTTCAAACTACTCACTGAATTGTCTATGTTATTTCTTACTATTATTATTTGATAGATTTTTTTCTAAGAACTCATAGTTTGTCATAAAGCATCTTTTTTAAGGATTTTAGCCATAGAAGCCAAGAAGTGAACTGTTTGATAAAATGCTTTCATAGACATGTATGGAAAATGTGGTAGCATAGAAAAGGTCATGAGTTGTTTGGAAAAATGCCTCAAATAAATTGGGTCTCTGATGCAGAGAAAAGGACTCACAACTCAACATTCCATTCACTTGAAAACTTTCATGAAATTATTCATCTCAAATAATGATTAAGTGCATTCTAGATCACAGTGTAATCATTCTCACAACAACCCACAATTCAATGCAACAAACAGTCATTAATAACTTCCATAAAACAAATAATGAAGCCAATCCCTTCAATGATATTTAAGATAAAATAATTACAGACCTCCCTTCCAATTTTTATAAATATCCAATGGTTGAAAATAAAGTTATTGTATTTTTCCCAAAACTGCAAACCCTAGGCAGTGTTCAAACCTGCCCTCACCAAAATAGTCATATCTTCCAAAAAACTCAATAAAATTCAATGAGACAAAAATAATTGGAAACTAGAAATAGAGACCTTTCCATCAATATATGATACTCTATTATTTGAATCCATATCAGTCCATACAATTCACAACATCAACTTGAAAAAAATATAGAAATCATAAAATGCACACCAAACTTGAGGTTGCCATTTATCAAACTTCACAAATAACGTCTCCAACCTCTCCAATTCAAGTTTTCAAGGGTGTACTTATAGATTCCCAACCAAAACCAACTATTTTCAACCAACTTTTAATTAGTTTGTTGACAAAACACCTTAATGACACTTTTGACAAGTTGCTTGACAACTTTTTTTTTTGAGCAACTTTTACAATTTTTACAATATGGAACAACTTTAAACACTATTTGACAAATGACTTCAAATATTACTTCCTAAGACTCAAACACCTATAAAATGGTTTTATAAACCTTATTATAAGACCCAATACACAAAATAGAGCAACTATTTACAAATGGCCTCATGGAGGCAAGAAATCAAATAGGTGCTCCTGCACCAAACTCCCGAGGGCAAAAGAATTCAAGCCCCTTTGAATTGTATTCTTCTTGAAAATCCAATTCCTTTTAACTTTTTCCTTTGTATTTTCAACCTAAAAATTATTCTTTGTCCAAATCATTAGTAACATAATGAAATGAAACAAACTTTCTACCATAATACCTCCATTATTCATCAATCCTTTGCAAACCTCTATGACCAATTCATCCATGATCATTCCTTTAATCAACTCAACGTCTTCAAGCCCTGAAATCAAGTTTCTTATCTCAATGATACATTCACCTTCTTGCCTTGTAATTTTTGCAACAACTTTACATCCTTCATCTTCATGCTTTGGAACATCTTTGTCTTCATCTAGGAATTCTTCATGTGTGTCTTCATATGCTTCTTCTTCTTCTTTCATCTTCTCATTTCTTCTTCTTTTCACAATCTTCTTTATAGGCCAAACCATCTCCCTTTTCAATTTTAAATTCCAACTTGTCTCTTGTTTCATCATTTATTCTATCATCTTCATAGATTCTTGGAACTCTTTATCCAACCTCTTCATTTCTTGCTTCAACTCAACAATCTCTCTATCAAGTTTTTCTTGTCTCTTCTTCTTCTTTCTCTCTTCCTCTGCCTACAAATGTCTTTTCAAAATCTCCATCTTCAAGATGGTCACCAAGCAAGTTGCTCCTTGCTTCAACTCACTCACTTTTCACAACTCTCTCTGCCTTCTCAAAGGTAGCCACCAAGTTACCTTTTGAACCTGCAACGAAACACACAACACAAAACCACAACCAAATCTTCAGCCCAGACCTTGTTGAGCTCTGATACCAAACTGATGTAGAAAAAAGGACTCACAACTCAACATTCCATTCACTTGAAAACTTTCATTAAATTATTCATCTCAAATAATGATTAACTGCATTCTAGATCATAGTGTAATCATTCTCACAACAACCCACAATTCAATGCAACAAACAGTCACTAATAACTTCCATAAAACATATAATGAAGCGAATCCCTTCAGTAAGATTTAAGATAAAATAATTGCAGACCTCCCTTCCAAGTTTCATAAAGATCCAATGGTTGAAAATAAAGTTATTGTATTTTTCCCAAAACTGCAAACCCTAGGCAGTATTCAAACCTACCCTCACCAAAATAGTCATATCTTCCACAAAACTCAATAAAATTCAATGAGACAAAAAGAATTGGAAACTAGAAATAGAGACCTTTCCATCCATACTAGTTCGTAAAAATCATAACTTCAACCTGAAAACAATGTAGAAATCATAAAATGCACACCAAACTTGAGGTTGCCATTTATCAAACTTCACAAATAATGTCTCCAACCTCTCCAATTCGAGTTTTAGAGGGTGTACTTATAGATTCCCAACCAAAACCAACTATTTTCAACCAACTTTTCATTAGTTTGTTGACAAAACACCTTAATGACACTTTTGACAAGTTGCTTGACAACTTTTTTTTCTTGAGCAACTTTTACAATTTTTACAATATGGAACAACTTTAAACATTATTTGACAAATGACTTCAAATATTACTTCCTAAGACTCAAACACCTATAAAATGGTTTTATAAACCTTATTATAAGACCCAATACACAAAATAGAGCAACTATTTACAAATGGCCCCATGGAGGCAAAAAATCAAATAGGTGATCCTGCACCAGTCTCATGATGATGGACATCACAATGAGACCAAATTTATTTGAGGAATATTTTCAAGCAACTCATTTCTTTTTCTATGTTATTGCTTACTATTATTCTTTCATATATTTCTTCCAAGCATCCATAGCATAAACAAGGTAGTGAACTATTTGAAAAGATGCCTCAATAAAAAGTGGTCTCATGGAATGTCATGACAAGAAAATTCAATTGACAAATGCTCCTAGTTATTAATTATGCTATGTGGGTATGTGTAGGATCATGATGGGCCAAAAAGTGGTGATATCTAAGTGATATGATGGCCCATATGACTGATGACTTCTTCTTTTTTACCCAAAATTGTTGAACCAAAAAGGGTTTTTAAAGGAGATTCTCAGATTTCCACCAATATAAATTATTCTTTACTTTGAATAAAATAAATAATTATTATTCATTTTCTATTTTAATTATGACTAAAGTCCTAATTGATAGGCTGATTGAAAAAATCTATAGCTTTCAAATGGTATCACATTTTTGTTGGAGTTGAGAAGATACAACACCATAGAAGTCCAAAAGATTTTTGCAAGCAAATAACATGTTACAAGGAGAAACAAAGAGAAGCAACAAAAGAAATGCTCAAAAATGTGGAGCAACGTATTCACCTGAAAATATAAAATGAATAATGATACAAAAGATAGTTTTCAACTACATATAGATGAAAACCCTAAAAAAGAAAACCCTAGGCTTGCACAATAATAATTAATAAAGTAATTAATTATTATGTACCTAATGTTAGCTTAAGTGAAAAAGAGTTAAAAGGAAACTTTACGTAATTAAACAAATATTGTTTAATTAATAAAGTAAATATTCAATTACTCTAACACCCCCCCTTAAGATAAACATAGGGAGAAGCTAAAACCTAGAAGAAGCTACTGAAAGCAAAAACAATGGGTCCCGACAACAAGGCCAGATCAGGTACCCAAGTATAAAATCAATGCAAACTAAATGAAATGGGGTAAAGGAGAAAACCCAATGGGAACAAAAATCCTCCCCAAAATAGAATGCAAGGAAAGAATGCAATGCACTAATGAAAGAAGGATAGGAGGTGGATAACATGATACCCCCCATAGACAACTTCTATCATATAAGTACATGTACAATGATCTCCATAGGAGAGATAGAAAGAGAGAAGAAGGCCCCCCCATAATTAAGAAACTCCTGTCACAATGGTAGATGCTTGATGTAGAATCCAAAAGGAGATCCTGAAGTGGAAAAAGATATTCCTCCCCTTGGGAAGAAACGGATCCATGGACTTGTATCGAAGAAACCCTGTGAAGAATGATGAACCAATCTGTCTCAAGATGTGTGCCATGATAGGATGCTGAAGAGTCTCACTATCTGAATGGAAACAAATAATGTCAAATCCAAACTGAAGTGGAGAATACTGAAATGCAACCTCTGAATGCATGGATAATGGTGGGCGAATAGTGATAACCTGACTGTCAAGGTAGAGGAGATGAATGTCCTCAAAATAATCCTCTAAATCTATAATATAGGACTCCACAAACAAGAAAGATATGTCTGCAACATAAGAGTCCAAAGTAGCTATGTCTAGAAAATGTATGATTCCTTGCTGCACTGAATCAAGAATAACAAGAGATGCTGATGAAGTCTCAGTTTGAAGAGTAGGAACTGTGATACAAACCTCTGATCCATCAGAATATGTAAGGGTGTCTAAATACTCAAGCTCCTCTAAAGTATCATGATCAAATGGTGTATTCTCTCTCCAAGCAATGGGTATGAGACAATCTGAAGTAGGATCCTCTGGGAATGGAGATAGAATAGGGTCTCCATAGATCTCCCAAAGATGTGTCCAAAGTGGGTGAGGACAATCAATGTCCGATATAGCCAACACAGTGTCATGATCAACACTAGACAATATAACTCCTGCAATGTGATTTTTAATAATATCCCATGCTAATCTACCCTCTGAAGTTGTTGGTTCAGGTATGAGATCATACAAATAAGGAAAAATATTAAGCCACCTACAATGTGTAAGTATACCCTTTGCCCATGACTCATAGTTATCCCGTTCTAGAAAAACAACTAAAGGGTGAGTAGAGAAACCCATGATAACTCTTCAAATAAAAAATTCAGAGACTAATGATCTCAACAATGATAAAGCATATCAACATAACCCATCCAACGCAAACAAACCCCATATAGGAGCCAAGATGACCAAGTAATTGAGCAAAGTGTAAAAACACATAAAGTTGAATAAAAAATATTTAGTAAATATTTTGATAAAATAGACTATAAATCTGAAAAAGAGCACTGTAACACTTTTCCAATGCCTATTCGTTTGCACAAAATGGACACCATGGCCAAAAGTTATGAATTTTTCAAAAATTGAATTGAGTTTGCAAGAAACGAATTTTCTAGCAAAAAAAAAATTATTTTTAACTTGATTTCTGGAAAATCTACTCACTATTTGTAGACAAAAATAAAAACCCAAAAATATTTTGATGCTAAAAACAAAACCCAGAAATCGTTTCTTGATCCAACAAGCAGAATATGAGAAAATGATTTTTTTTTACTTTCAGCCAAGAGAAAAATAATGCGCATCGTTTTTTCAACAATAATTTTTTCCAGATCTATGCAAGATATGCAAAATCTAAAAAATAGCCATTTCAGATTTTGACACTGCCTACAAAACCCAGAAATTGTTTTTCTTGCAAATGAGTGAAAACTAAATTTTTGAAGCAAAAATGATGACGGCTCCAATAAAAAACAATTTGCAACAAACCCTTGTAGCTCCAAAAATCTTCAAAACAAGAACAAGCAGCTGCAGATCTGAAGCTCTGATACCATGTTGGAGTTGAGAAGATACAACACCATAGAAGTCCAAAAGATTTTTGCAAGTAAATAACCTGTTACAAGGAGAAACAAAGAGAAGCAACAAAAGAAATATTCAAGAATGTGGAGCAATGTATTCACCTAAAAAAGTAAAATGAATAATGATACAAAAGATAGTTTTCAACTACATATAGATAAAAACCCTAAAAAAGAAAACCCTAGGCTTGCACAATAATAATTAATAAAGTAATTAATTATTATGTACCTAATTTTTTGAATCCAAAACATGTGTCACATTCTTTGCTTCACATATTATAGGATTAAAAAAAAAAAAAATTATGAATTTTTGACCAAGTTAAGGTGGTCAGACATATGAATATTTATTATTTTTTAAAGTTGTAATAAAAAATTCCTAATTAATTTACTTGATAAAAAATTACAAAAAAATATGCATTACATCGAGACATGAGTCCCCTACTTATATCTAAAATATTATCATTTTATTGTGGTTAGGGTGGTTAGACAAACACCTACTTCTTCTTTTTTCCTTGAAATTTCAAATTTTCACCAAATAATTTTTTTTTTTAAAAAAACCTAGTAGTTTAGAAACTACATTAAATTTGCTACAAATTCTATTGCTACATATTTTTGAAATAATATAGATAACTTATTCAAATTTTTATGTCAAGTTGCCCAACTCTGATTTTCTAAATTTTATTGCCACTTAAGGGCCTTATTTTTCCATGGTGACCCTGCACATACTCATGTGAAGTAATTGCATCACTACTTATGTTGACTTTCTAAACTTGACTATATTGTAGTTGAAATTTTATCATCTATCAACATCTAGTTATTATTTATGGAAAGTGAAGTAATTCTTTGAATTTAAAAGATGTGAAATGCAATGTAATCAATGATATGAATATAAGCTACACAAATCTATTAAGTAAAATTCATTAGTTAAAATCTTTATTCTATTACCTGTGTGAAAGTTTATCCTACTCCACTAGCACTTAGAGGTGTTCCCATGAAACCTCCAATATTAGTCTATTCAACATCTAAAATAAGATATAAGAATACCATTCATATAACAATGTTATTAACATGTAATAAATTTATAATTATTTACTACTTACATACCTCAACGGTAGATGTAGTGGAATAATAAGCAACTGCAACACCGGTGTATCCAGTATCAACACTATGACCCTGATATTTTATTACAATCATAAAAGTAAATTAGTTAATCTTACATTTCAAAAAAGGAATTTAATTAATTAAATTGAATAAAGATGATAGCATTTACCTAAGTAGTGATGCCATAAGCATTATTCAAAATGTCAGTTGCCCTCGCCATCTCCATAGCTATAGAAATATCTTATATAGTAGCCTTCTCAATGTCAGTGGGGTCATATGTACAAGTCACCCCACAAACATGACATGAATGGGGTGGAAGCCTAACACTCGAAGACCCCCCTCGATGGATTTTTCCTGTAAGACTGGCATGTTTTATAACATTTTGGGTCAAAGAGGTGATAGCCTACAAAGTTTCTACCTTGGTACTCTTCTTCGCAATGGAAAGGATAACGATGTGTTCATGATCTAACCTAGTGAGAGCTTATCTAGCTTGCCGCCTAGGATCCAATTGTGCACCGGGTCTATCTTGAGCTAGTCCCTCACTTCTCCCCTAGAATTGACTCATAAAAAAAAAAAAAGGATTTTGTTCAAGATGAACTCTATTAGGAAAAATTTACATAAAAAATGGGCCTACTAAGGAACTCTAAAAAAGAAAAAAATTATCTCAAATAATAAAAATTATTTAAATATAAAAAATATAAATTACTTAACTACATGAGTTAAGTGGGGACACATGTTTCTATTATAATTCCTTAAAAATCTCAAGTCCATTATTTTTTTAAAAGTGGTAACATATATTTTTATTCACAAACTCAAGTTCACTTTTCATTTTAGATTATTTCTTTTTTTGAATTTTGATTTTTCATTTAAAAAATCTTAAACTCAAGTTCATTTTTCAAAAAAAATGGTAACATATATTTCTATTATAAATTATTAAAAAACTCAAGTTCATTTTCTTTCTTGATTATTTGTTTTTATTTAAAAAATGGTAAAGTAAAAGTCACTTTAGATATTTTATTTTATACAAAATTTACATACTAGTATATATATATATATTTAAAAATATATATCTAAAGTAGTCAAGGGATATCTCTTTTCCATAGTTTATTTGATTTTCTCATCTTTTTTTTTCTTCCATCATTTTATTTTTTTAATTTTCCATTTTTTATTGGTTTGATATTTTTTGGTGATTTTCTCTAAATTTTTCTCCTTCTACTTGTTTCCATTTTTCTAATTTCTTTTGGTTTTATTTTTTATTTTTCTAATTGATTTTATTTTTTATTTTTCGAATTTATTTTTTGGTTAATGAAATTGTAGAAAACATATTTCAATTTTTTTAATGAAATTGCAACAAACATATATTTTAGTTTTTGTGCTGGAAAAACAAAGAACTGATCACCTCACTTTATATGCTCGTGCAAAAAAAATGAAAAATGAAAAATGGATTGAATTTGTTTCATAAAATTAATTTTATAAAATAAGAAGCACAAATGAATTTTATTACAAATTAATTTCATTTCAAAATTTTAAAATATTTTTAAGAAATTTTTTGTTAAAATATTTTAAAGAAAAGTTTTGTTAAAATATTTTTGAAATGCTTTTTATATATTTTTTTGTTTTAAGAATGAAAATGTTTTTTTTAAAACATAATAATTTCTATAATAGAACTTAAGAATATAAATCTAAAAAAAAAAGAATATTTTATATTTAGAAAGATGAATAAGATAGAATAGGATATGTAGAGTTAAATTGACCATCATGAGTTAATTCATATGATTTTAGAACTTTTTATTTTATAAAATAATTAATTTTATTTTTATTTTGGATGATGTCACCATAACGGTTGATGTCATCTTTTAATTGATTTTTTATCACTTAGAAAGATGATGATGTCATCCTTAGGAGGCCCATTTTTATGTAAATTTCTCCTAGTGACAATATAGTTTCCTCAAAAAATATTGTGGGACTTCGCAATTGTTGCATGGTGGCTAATGAAAAACCATGTACCACCTATCCCAAAAATTGTTCCTAATCCCTTAGTGGTGGCATCAATGGATAGAAAATATCTTTGTATTGAGTCCAAGATTTAAATTTGTGTGTGGGTCGGTGAATAATGAGCACAAATATAATTTTGTATTTTTTTCATCTTTTACATCTTTATATGATAATTTATTGTGGTAAAAACCTATAGCATCCTACCTCCTATCTTGCCAACCACTTAATTGTGAATCGTTGATTACATCTACATGTTTTAACAATTCTTTAAGAGAAATTGCAAGTGTTCTTATCTCCATGGGTGAACGTACTAGATCATTCAACCTCATGATTAACTCCTCAAATTTTTTTTATTGTTTTCAATTTCAATCATTAAATTTTACTAAGGGTCAGGGGGATGTTGAAGGATTAGTGGAAGAGATTATTGTTGTGGTTGTTGAACTTGAGGATTTTTTTGATGTTGTTTTTTCTTTGCTTGTTGAGTATTTTGATGATGTTATTGTTACTCTTCTTGTTAAGGATTTTTAGGAGGATTTTGAATAGGGTTTCTAGGATCATTATCATCTCCTACAAATTCAACAAATGAATATCAAAAACAACCTAAAAATAACAAATTCACAACAAAAAACAAATAATCCTTACCTCTTCAACCTCCTCGTCGATATAGCAACATCTTGTTAAAAAAATAGAAACAATTTTATAAAAAAAGGAAGATTCACTCCTCCCAGAATTTGATCATGAAAAAGAAGGGCTTTTGGTTGCTAATAAAAAATAGTCACAAAGCAAATGAGCTCGATTTATTTTTTTTCTTTTAATTGCTCATAACGTGAGCACATTATTTTGTCCTTGCATTATAATGGGAGCATGGAATAGGCTTGGTCTAGCCGAGCCTTAGTTTCAGCACACCAAGCCATAACACGGGCACATTATAACATGCTCATGTTATAATGCGCTCATGTTATAACACGCTCGCTTTATGAGCTATCATAAATTTCAAAAAATTTGGACACAAATTGGCACCCCATATTTTTTCACCCACCCTTTAGTTAATTTTCATTCTAAGGTTTCACATTTTTCATTATTGAAATCTCATATAGCTTGCATTTTTGCATCTAATTTCACTAAAAATCATACAAAATCTGCATTTGCACTTAGGATCTAGGTCATACAGCATAGAAAGCATAAAAATTAACTAAAAAATTATAATTTTTTTGAAACTCATTCACCACCTTGGGTGAATCAATCTCAATCTAAATTTTGAACTGCATATTACAAATTTAAATTTCCTATTTTTAAGCTTTGTTTGTTGTTATTGATTTTTTGTTTCAGTTTGCCTACTTTTCGTTACATTAAAATCATTAGAAGTATTATAATTTACATTCATTTAAATTTTGGATAGAATTATATTTTTTCACTTTTCATTTTCAACATTTAGATTAGATTACATTAGGCATAGATCAAAAAAAAAAACCAAAGACAAGACCCAACACCTAAGCCACTTGGAGAAAGTATAGTTATTTGACTATCTCAAATCTCTCTTTCCAAGTTAACCTATCCCTCAAGCCTTTTAGTAATGATTACTTTGACATGTTAGATGAAGCCCTTGAAGACTTCATCTCACAAAGTTCATCCACTAAGGCTTGTTATGGAAAACCAAAAACAAGAGACGTTAATGTGATTCGACCTCAATTCATCCTTTATCCACCTTCACACAAACGACAACCTAAAAGAAAGCCTAAATTTAATCCTTAACAACCTAAGAACAATTTTTTACAGCAATCAAGTAATAATACCATTGCTCATGCATACAACACTTGAAACAATCTGCAACTAAGGTAACCAACACCGAAAATGTTACCTTTTCTTAATCCTATTTTTCTTAGTGCTCCTCATTTAACTTCACATAAAGGGAAGGAGTATGATCTTGTCGAACAACTTAAAAATACTCCTACAAAGATATCCCTATGGGAATTAATTAAGAATTCACCTAACTATCACATTATGCTTCAAATAGCCTTACAACAAGTAGTGGTTCCTCCTGGTACAAATGCAAATGATGTAGCATCTCTAATAAAAGGAATGAATATAGTTAATGTAGACATCACCTTTCATCAACATGAGCTACCTCCTTTGGAATTGAGAAAGAAAAATCATGAATTTGTAATAATAGCCAAATTCAATAAAACAAGAATAAAAAGGACCCTTGTTGATAATGGCTTGGCCCTTAATGTTCGTAGAGTAAAACTTTTAGATAGATTACACATAGATAAATGAAAAATAGAACCTGAATCCTTATCAATTCAAGGATTTTAAAATGTAGTAAAGCAACCGCTATGTGTTATTAATTTACCTATTATAGTTTAAAAGGCTACCTTACATACTCTTATTCATGTTGTCTCATGACCTTTCATACAATCCTCTTTTGGGAAGACCATGGATTTATGAGATGCATGTGGTTCCTTTGACCCCTAATTGTATCATGAAATATGTCTATAACAACAAGGTATACCAAGTTGAAATAGACCGTGATCTTGAAATTTTCTTACAAGTTGAAAAAGGAATGACAAGTCCTCTAAGCACATTGATTCCAACATCCAACATATAACCTATAGAAGAAGAAAAACAAGAAATGGAAATAGTGTCAAAATTATTAGATGATGATTGGGGTTCCTTGGAGTTCACACCCTCATTTATGGGAGAATACATAATAACAAGAAAAGAAGATGGAAAAAAAAACCAACTAATGGTCATGTCAACTCGAAACTTGGAAGAAAATTCACAAACATTTACCTCATCCAATATTGAATAAGATACAAGATATACAACAATATTTTATGAGATAGATCATCAATAGCCACCAAACACGAAAGAAATGGAAAAACTTTATGGGAGAGGTTATTCAACTTGTGAAAAAATTGGGCTATAGTGGTAAAGGATTTGGAAATAAAGAACAAGTCATTTGTGTCCCTATAGATCCTATAACAATATAAAAAAAATGGGTTTGGTGTATTTCCCTTCTAAGGTTATGCAATCAACAAAGAGACCATTGTTAAACATCAACACCATCATATGCAAACCAAAAATAAATCTCACCTTGAAACATCTTGAATTGCTTGATATGAATTATGAACCATCATGGGAATACTTTGAAAATGATGAAGCCTTGAAGAAAATGATGGTATTTTATGAAAAATAATCAACTACTCCTCAAAAGAAAAGGGTTACATGCGCTATGATTAGGACCAAACAAAAAGATGCAGAAGAGGAAAGTAATGAGACAGATATGAGTAAACAAGAATACAAAGTTGGATTTCCAAAACCAAGTACACTTCCTCTAGGAGATACAATTGACATACCAATGGACATCAATGATAAGGAGAAAGTCATTAAGATAGGAAAATTTCCTTGATGGTGAAGAACAAGAGGATCACAAAATTTTACTCCATGACTTTCCCAAAAAATTTTCTTGGAAATATTTGGATATGCGATGAATTGATGCTATGATAGTGACACACAACATAGTCCTTGCTGAAAATACTAACCTATTTAGACAAAAGATACAAAATATGAATCCTAAGATAGCCTTGTTAGTTAAATGAGAAATCAAAAAATTCCTTGAGGTTGGTTTCATAAGACCTTTAGATTATTCTCCTTGGATCTCAAATATTGTTGTAATCGCAAAACCTGACAATCGTATTAGGATGTGTATGAATTTTTTTGATTTGGATAAAGCATCTTTAAAACATAATTTTCCCCTTCCTAATATCAACATGATAGTAGACTCGACTATGGGAAATGCTTTGTTTTCATTCATAGATGGATTTTTCTGATACAATCAAATCTTTATCAACCCTCAAGATAAAAATAAAATCGAATTTACAACAATTTGGGGAAAATTTAGTTGGGTCATGATGCCTTTTGGATTGAAGAATGTGGGTGCAACATATCAATGAGATATGACATTAAATTTCTTGATTACATACATAAGATTTTGGAAGACTACATGTTGATGGTATTCTAGCTAAATCTTTAACGTAATTAGAAAAACATTTGAGGGAATTTGAGAATCCAACATCAAATTGAATCCAAAAAAGTGTCTTTGGTGTAGATAGTGGAACACTTCTAGGTTTTATCGTATCTTATAGGGGTATCAATCCTTTGCAAGGGTGTTGTAAAATGTTGTAACACACTTTCATGCTTTTCTAGGATGTATTTTCTTAATTAAGCCCAATGGGCCTCTTTCAGGATAAAATGTACATAATGTGTACCTTGTTGAAGTGTTGTAAAGTGTCATAAATCATTTTCACATTTATCTAGGTGGTCTTAATTAATTGTGGTTAATTAGAGATTTTAACCCCTTAATACTCCAAATCATGACAATAATAATTTAATTAACAAAATATTTAATTGGGAAAATTTTGATCCTGGTAAGTTGAGCCATGACCCATTCACCCTTAACAGAAAATGGGTCCTCCCTTAACAAGACTGCCCTTTTTTAGTTGATTTGGAATGGGTTTTTAGCCTTCTTTCAATCCCCCAATCTTGGTCCTAGAAACTTATCTAGGACCCATTCACCCTTAATGGTGAATGGGTCCTCCCTTAATGAGACCCCAATTTTTGAGGTTCATTTTGGTGGGAATTTAATTATGTTTCTTCCTAGATATAGTGTTAGCCTTAATCCTTTGAATTTTGGGGTTAATCTCCTAATTTAGTATAAATAAGGGGTTAATTCACATTGTTTGACCTAGAAAGTTATGAAGCATTCAAGAATTTAAGTGATCAAGCATTAGATAATTTCAAAGGCATACAGAAGGCATTTCAAAGCATATTTCAAGTCTTTATTGCAACAATTCAAGATCATATCATCATTCAAATGGTTTGATACATGCATTCATGTTGTTGAGCTAAGAGGTAGATGCAACATTGAAGGTCTACTTGCAACTATTTCTTACATCATTTTCAATGATCCTAGATCTACATTCTTCATGGCTACTACAAGATAGTTTTCAGATTTACTTCACAAGACATCATCCAAGGTGACACCATTTACATATTTCACATTTCATTCTTCATTTCACTTATTTCATCATTTGGTTTAATTACCCACAAGGGGTTTCATTGAGAAAAACCACACTTCACTAAAAATTCAACAAGTTTTTCTACCCTTGAGTGTGTGATTACAGATTTATAGGTTGACCAAGATTTGGAGCAAAATTGTCAAACTTGCAAAGTTACAAAAAGTTGTCATTAAAACTACAAGACCAAGGAAAGAGCTCTACAAAATTGCATATCAACTTCTAGAAGCTTATAAAATGGAATTTAAGAATGTTGACATCAAGGAATAGGATCCTAAAATTAGCTTTTTGAAACCCTAAAATGACCCATTTTCCATTGAGAGAAAATGAGTTCTCCATAGCCCAAAAACAATAACTTTCTAGCTGGGTAGATAAATTTTTATGCTCTTGAACCACCAGAAATGATGTAATAAGGAAAGAAGGATTCCCTAACGATCCCCTAGCATTTTTCACCTAGTAGCTAGGTTGAGGAATAGTGCCTCTCTTTTGAACTAATGGTATTCTTGGTGAGTTCATTCAAAGATTATGGGGGTTTGAAATGGGTGTGATGTGTGTTCCTAAGTGTTGTAATGTAATGAAATAAACTAGCTATGAAATGTAAAATAATGTAAATGTAAATTATATGCAATTTCCGAAGAATGACCTAAAATGTATACAAGTTGTAAAGAAACTAGAAGAGACAGAAATGGTGTACCTAGAAACTAAAGGTTGAAGAAGAGGAGCTCTGGAATCTTTTGGAATCTACTGAAAATTCTCACTGGGACACTTATGCTAGAATGGGTGACTTAGTCCTCTTCTTGAGAAACTTTGTTGGAACAGGCTTCTGGTAAAGGGGTATCCAAAAACATAGAAACCACTTTTCATTGTTGGTAAAGGGAATAATTTTCCAATGATGGCGACTTAGTCCTCCTAGAGCTTTTAGGAGTTTCAAGGTTGGAATCTATAGGTGTCCACTTGTTCTTCTATTTCTTATAGAGACCCATGTCTGAATCTTTATAAAATGACCTACAAGTTGTCTTTTAGCCCCTTATAGGGTTTGTTGACTTGGAATGATGTGGATGGAATGGGGACACCTTTCTCTTTGACTAATCTACATATGAACCTACAAAGAAGACATGCAAAGAGAAGGAAAAGGTTAGGGTTACAGAATAGGGGTTTCCCTTATCCAAACCCCATGTTGGTAATCAAACCCAAATGAAATAGAATTAAAAGGGAAATATTATTTAATAGCATGCAAATGTAAACACTCACTAGATGCCCTTGCTGAAGATGTCTGAAGATATGCAAGAACTAGAGCTCCAATGGATGTTGCTTGAACTGCTTAGTTCTTGAATGCTTGCTTGAGAATATTGGTTGCTTGAGTGCCTGTGAAGATTAAAGATGTTGTGTTTGTAGGAGAGATAAAATGAGGACAAAGACCCTTATTTATACATTTTATGCCCTAATTCCCCCGAAATAACACAACATAGGCCAACCTTAGGGTTTTGGAGGTAAATTCTCATTTTTAATTTTGTTTTAATTTTGAATTTTATGCCAAAAGGGACTAAGTCACCCAAGGTGGTGAGTTATTCCACTTGGACAAATTCAAGTGGTAGTCAGGAATTAAGTGGTATTTAATGTTGATTAAAGGGATTATCTCTTGAAATACACTTAATTCAGGCTTACTTGACTTTAAGGCTTCATTGGGATCTTGTGCCTCTGGTGTGATGGTTGGTGATTCTCTTTCGTCGTCGAGTGTTCCTACATGTGTCATTTCATCCCCTTTTATCTTCTGTCACTCAAAATCTATACAAAAAATTTGTCTCGAAGCCACCTCTTGCGACAAAGAGGACTACTTGAAGGAGCATGCCCTAATTTGTAGATTCATGAAATTTTGGCCAAAAATATGTGACCCGCACTCTTGGATTAGCGAAAATTGGAAAGAACACATGGAGGAGGAAATATGCATTTATCCTTGTGCAAAGGGTTTCTTCATTCTCAAATTTGAATCATTGAATGAAAAGAATTGATTATGAATGTTGGTCCATGGTTCTACCAAGGTGATTTTCTATGAATCAAGCCATGGTTTCCTTCCTTCGATCCTCAGTCAGAGTCTTTCTCCTCTGCATTTATTTGGGTAAGATTGCCCTACTTACCTCTACAATTTTGGGAAATTTCATGTCTAAAAGTAATTTCCAATGGTCTGGGAAAATACCACTGCATTTCCAAAGAAATAATCAATTTTGAAAATTCTACCTTTGCCCGCTTATGTATTGAATTCGATTTAACCGAAGGCCTTCTAGAGGAAATCTCTTTGAAATTTGTGGATTGAAATTGGAGGTAGCTTGTAGATTATGAAAGGATCCCATTTGGATGTAGAAAACATTTTTCAACTACTCACAGAACCTTCCAATGCAACAAGAAGCACACTTGTGTGTGTAATAATGGAGCCTTCAATACTCCCACCTGGTGGTTAGGGGTTGATTCGGGTCACTATGTCATTGAACCAAATGTAAAGGAGGACATATCTAGCTTGATGGCCACTCCTATGGTGTCTCCTAGTTCTCCCCCTTCTTCTCTTCTTTCCCCTACTCTTGGGTGTTCATTGGGTGTGGGATCCATGAATGGTGATGCCCTTTTTTATTTTTTTGTAAAGATAGTTTCTAATCCTACGACTTCAAGCCTATGACCCTTCGAGTCTATGGTGAATCCTACAAACTCGTCAATTGTTGGATCTCTTACAGAAGGAAAATTCAAGGATTTGAATTCCTCATGTTTTCCTAAACATTCTTGGATGAAGGTCAAGCGAAATAAATCTCCTTTTAGCAAACTCAAACATTCAATGTCTTTGGGATTTGCATTGGCCGAAGTGAAAAACTGAAACCATGTGATATGTTTCTCAACCATTTGGGTGGGTGTTGTTTGTGTTTTTATGGTTTTTTTTTTTTCAAGTAGGATATTTGGTCAACATATTTTTTGACATGTCACACCCCTTGTGGCAAGGTTATTCTTTTAAATTGTTCGTTCATTTGGATCTTATAATATGGGAGCTACCCCATGGTACCACTTACCAAAAAAATAAAATGTTGTATCTTAATAATTAAATGTAAAAATTAATTAATCATTTTCTCATATAATAACCATCCTTAAAATCTACACTAATCATACAAACATATATTTTTAAATAAAATATTACTAGCAATCGCACACTGGTGTGCAATGGGTATGCCAAAGAGGTATGGAAGGTCAATTTTTTTTAAAATGGTCATGTTTTTCATGTACATTTGTGTTATAGATGAGGTCAATTTGTAGGAAATTTAGCAAATGATGGTGTTTATGCAACAAAGGTATAAATGGAGAAGTAACAACTACAAATCAACTATACATCCTCTTATAGGGATCAAAACAAGACTGAAACAACAAAATTGAATGAGAAATATAATCATATTCCATTAGCAGTAAACTCATATTATCTTTGCACTAGAGAGAGGGAGAGAGAATGAGAGATAGGGATAGAAAAATGGAGAGATAGATGGGGGAGAGCGAGAGAGAGAGAGAGAGGGAAGGGGGTAAGGAGATAGAGGAAAAATAAAGTGAGACATAAAGAATAGAGGAGAGAGGACCTGAGAAAGAGAGGGATATACAAATAGGTAAGAAATAGATAGAGAGACATACACATATTGAGAGAGAGAGAGATATGGAGACAAAGACATATAGAGAGATGCAAAGAGATTGAAAGACTAGGAGGTAGAGAGAGAGAGAGAGAGATAAAATGAAATAGATATTGAGAAAAGAGATTAATAGTTAAAATTGCATCTATAACATATAAAAAAATCCCATTTCCATTATGTTGTGATAGATTTTGTACCCTATGTGGATGCGTTTTTTGCAATTTTTCTCAAGCACAAACAAGCATTGGCGTTGTTATTAGACTCAAGCAAACCAAAACAAGCATCCCTATGAAATACTTGATCATGCTACCTATGCAAACAAGACAAATATAACAAAAAAAGTAAATGAAAGTATAAGAAAGAAAGATCAAACTCTATCCCATAGTGAGAGTGGCGCTCCTTTGATGTAGATAGGATTCCCTTTGCCACCCCCTTGATAAGCTTTAGATGTGATGGAGATGCAAGTCCCTATAATGGAAAATGCATGAGATTGTAGATGGATTATGGAGGAAGAATAACTTGTATATATAGAGTCAAGAGTTGAAGATTGGAGAGATGGGAGGAATTTGGGATTAATCATTAGCCAGTGGAAAGGTTCCATTTATTAACATGCTAGTGGAGGAGGAATGTGCATATTTTGGAGAATGTGCAAGTAAATGCAATTAGGTGGATTTGAAATTTGAAAGATGGCTTTAAATGCATGTGGTTGAGACATTTTGGGGGGGAATTTGTTTGGGCAAGAAAGTAAAAAAAATGGAGTTAATGATGGAATATTCCTTTGGAATATGCCTTGTGAGGTAAAATAGGGGTAATTATATAATTAATTAAAATCAATTTCATGTGCAAGTGGGTGGGTTAGTCAATGGTTTAGGTTTGACCAAGGTTGAGTCAAAACCTAGAGGATGGTTAATGGTGGTTAGAGGTTAATTAATTTAGATTAATTAACTTGGAGGATTTTAGGGGCTTTAATATTTTATTTAAGTAATTTTTATTTATTAAATCAAATAAGAGGACCTTGAGGACATTAATTAAATAATTTGATTTATTTAATCAAGTATGATGTTAATTCATAAGATTCAGGTGCATGATGTTAGTTAGGATTATTTTCATGTCTACATTTTTCCCCTTTTTGAAGCAATGTACTTTCCACATTGGTTCAAAGAATGATTCCACCAAGATCGAAATTAAAAAAAAAATCTAATTTTTTTGGATGCCCTAGCAAAAAGAAGTACGTTGGCACATTGCCCCCTCGAGAGATTGAGTGAAAAGTTCAATTTTAGGGTGAATCTCGTGACAAAGAGGTTCAAGATGGATGTATGGATGGTAGACTAACATATTTATATGGTAATTATGATGCAAATGAGATGTTTGTAAGATACTTAGAATAACAAACCTATATTATCCTAAACAACTTAAATTATTATGCAATGCAAGTGAGATGGATGATGTTTTCCTTATGATGATATGCAAGATGAGAGTGCAAATGTTTTATGAATGCAAGATGCATGCATTGATGACATGATACTATGTTATAATGAAAAAGGATAGAAGAATGAGAAGGATCAACCCTTGAATCTAAGATGATGGAGAAGTCCAACAAGTCTATGATTCGTTGAGACTTTATTAGATATGATGATGAATGATGATGATGTATTGCTTATCTAGGGATGGGAGAAATAAAGATCATAACTTTCCTTATGTTTGATAATACACATAGGTATGATGCATCAAGTTACAAAGAACCAGAATGGAATTGCACCTAGTGTGATGGACTTTGACTTGACAATCAGATAGGAGTACTTTTGTTCACACCTAACATACATAACCTTATTCAAAATGCAGTTTAGATATTCTAAACATCTCGGACCAAAACATAGAAAATAAAACCTTCCTATGTGGTCAAAAATACATCTAAAACACCTTCCCTACAAACCAAACAAAGCACTCACGACCAAGTCATATTACAAGAACATCCAACAAGCATAATAGATAAAAAGAAAATGATTGTTGCCCCGTTCCTTTCTCTCTAAAACATTTTAATTAGGCATCATCAAGAGGTCATTGGAATGAGCGCAAAGAGAAGATAATTCAAAAATACAAAGATAAAGTAAACAAACAAGTTAATGTTCTTCATACCGCTAGCCAAGACTAAACTATGGTGATGCACGATATTGATGTCCATTGTAGGAAGGATGCATCCTAGGACATTTTTTGATCAGGTGATATGGGATTAACTGGATGATAATCTATTGATACCAAAAATTGACCAACTTGTTTACGTACTGACCTAGACTTGAGACTTTGATGATTGAGCTTTTACTTTTAAACCTGCTAGACTTTCTTTTGACTAGCTTATGAAGGGATGAAAATTACGATTAATTAATTATGAATGAGATTATTCAGGTGAGAGAGAGAGATGGAGATGGATGAATTTTTCAAATATTTGGATGTTTTTGGTGTTTTCAAATGTTTTGAGGTTGTTTTTGGGATTTTGATATTTTTTACGAATGTTTTGATTTTTAAATATTCTAAAGTTTTTGGATTTTCTAAGATTTTGACCAAGAACCTAATATAAAGAACTATCCTAGGGGCCTTGGGAGCTTATCAAAAAATTAACCTTGCCTACGTTATACATGCAGAGACCATGTAGTTCGATTGACGACTTGACCAATTTACAAGATGAAGATATAAAAAATGATGAATTGTCAGTTTATTATGATAGACTCCTAAACAAATAACCTAAGGTGTCTCAAGGGCTGATCAAATATCCACCTTTCCTATGTTCAAGCTCAAAGACGAGATGGGAAATTTTCATGGGCTTCCATAGAGATTACCCTTCGAGTCTTGATAGCTTATATGCCCCTAAATTGTAGATCATTGTGATTATGAAGGGCCCCAACTAGTTGGGTTCAAATTTTCATTTGCTATTTGGATTTGGCATGTTCTTTTGATTCTCCTTCAGTACTAGCTCACCAAATTGGAAGGTCCACCTCCTGATTTTCTTGTTGTAGCTTTGCTTAAGGTGATTCTGATAGACTTGTAAGTGGTTTAAGGCATCCATATGCCATGTATCTAGTAGTTCTAGATCATTTAATTGTGAGACCCAATATTCTTCATCTATTATGAGATTTTACAGTGATATTCTCATGGATGGGAGCTCGATCTCAATGGGAGTATGGATTCTGATCCATAGACTAGGGAGAAGGGGTTGGAACCTATTGGTGTGTGAAATCTTGTGCAATAGGCCCATAAGGCAAGATTCAATTGTAGATGCTAGTCATGTCCAACATTATTGACTATTTTCTTGAGGATTTTTAGGATGGTTTTATTGGTAGCTTTTGCTTGGCCATTGCCTTGGGGATAATATGGAGTAGAAAAGTGATGTTGGATAATGAATTTTCAGCATAGGTCATGAACATCCTAATTTTTAAAAGGTGTCCCATTATCTGAGATAATGGCTTGAGGGACACCATATCGACAAATAAGGTAGTTCAAGATGCACTTGGATATTAGATTTCCTATAATGTAGGTTATTGGAATGGCTTCCACCCACTTTGCGAAATACTTTGTAGCAGTAATGATAAAATTATGGCCATTGGATGAGGTGGGGGTGATTTTACCAATGAGATCAAGACCCACTACAAAGAGGGCCAAGGTATGATAATGGGGTGGAGTTCCTGAGTTGGTGCATGGATGAGTTCCCCATACTATTGACACTCCAAACATCATTTGACATAGTCATGTGCTTCTCTTTCCATAGTAAGCCAATAGTATCCCATCCTCAGTAGTTTCTTAGCCAAGCTCATACTACTCGAGTGTGAGCCACAAATGTCATTATGTATCTCAGTTAAAGTATTCAAGGCTTCCTCATTGTTTAGGTAATGTAAAAGGGTCCCTTCAATGCTTCTACGATACAAGCTTTCTCCTAGGATGATGAAACGAGATGAATTTTTGAAAAAATCTCTTTCGAGGTTTGGGATTATGTCAGCGGGAAGGACATCTATTCTCAAGTAAGTGTAAATATCAAGGTACCAAGGATCACCGGGACGAACGATTTTGCACATGAATTTGGACACTGGTACCTCGAATTTTTGTATGAGAAGTTGCTCTATGAGGAATTCTTGTTTTGGGAAATTGTGTGGGATCTCTAGGAGTGATCCAATCATAGCCATTGCATCCACTACTATGCTATTTACTCTGGGTAGTTTTTCAAATGTGCTATCAATGAAGGAGTCCTTAAGGCTTTCCATCAACTTCTTGTATGGGGTCAACTTGCCATCCTTTTTTTGATATTCATTATTTACCTGATTGAGTATAAGTTGTGAGTCTCCATAGACCTTAAGTGCCATGATCTTGCACCACACTGTGATCCTCAACCCTATGACAAGAGCCTCATATTATGTGATGTTGTTCGTGGATGGGAATGACATTTTGTATGATTTAGGTATGCAGTTCCCTTGTGGAGTGATGAAGAATATTCCCATTCCCAACCTATCTTGTGTGTGGAATCCATCAAAATATATTTTACAGTGATCTACTACACAAAGATTGAAGATTGATTCATCGGGGAACTCTGAAACAAGTGGATTCTCTACATATATTGGTGCTTTTTCTAGTTGATCTATAATTTCTTGTCATTTGATAGCCTTGAGTTCTACATACTCAATATCATGCTCCATCAGGATCATAACCCACTTAGCCATTCATCTTGTGAGAGTCGCTTTAGAAAGTAGGTACTTGAGCGGGTCTATTTTTACAATGAGCTTGATTTGATGTGCTAGCATGTAATGTATGAATTTCTATGTTATGAACACAAATTGTTAGGAAATATTTCTCAATGCATGTGTAGTTCAACTCATGTCCCACCATGGTCCCACTGAAATAGTGGATAGCCCTTTTCTTCCCATTTTTGTCGTGTTGTGCTAAGAGAGCGCCAAGCGTTGCTGCTATTGTTGATATGTATAAGATGTATGGTTTGTCTAGAATTGGTGGCATGAGGAATGGTGGTGTGAGTAAATTCTCCTTGATATTTTTGAACACTTGGTCACATTTCTCATCCCATTGTATGCTATCCCCTTATGGATTAGATGAGAATATGGGATTTCCTTGTCTATTAGTTGTGCTGTGAATCAATGGATGGACTAGAATCTTCCTTATAAGCCTCTTAGATGCTTCAATGTTCTAGGTGCCTCCATTTCAAGGATTTCCTTGAATTTAGCAAGATCTACCTTGATTCCTCTCATTGATATGAAGTACCCTAGGAGATTACCTGATTGCACTCCAAAGATGCACTTCTTTGGATTAAGTCAAACCTTGTACTTTTCAAGTCTATCAAAAATGGAGTTTAGGGCTGATATGTGATCTTGATGCTTCTTTGCTTTAGCCAATATTTCATCCACATAATCTTCCATAGTCTTATGAATCATGTCATGAAAGATTAATTTCATGGCCCTTTGGTAAGTTGCTACTGCGTTCTTCAACCCGAATGGCATCATATTCCAATAATATGTCCCTCACAAAAAAGTGAAAGTTGTCTTGTGTTGGTCCTCTTTAGCTATCATGATTTGATTGTATCTTAAGAATCCATCTATTAATGATAGAATCTCATGTCCTACCATCATATCCATGATCATGTCAATGTTTGGAAGCAAAAATTCATCCTTTGGAAATGCTTTGTTTAAGTCTCTAAAGTTCGTGAAGATGTGGATGCCCTGATTTGGTTTTGAAATAGGTATCAGGTTTGAGACCCACTTTGGATAGTCGATCGACCATATGAACCCTGCATCTAGGAGATTTTCGAATTCCATTTTGACCAGAAATGTTATCTAGGGATGCATTTTTCTCATCTTTTCTCGCAGGCTTCACTTTAGGATATACAGCTAGGTGATGAACTATAGCTTTTAGATCAATCCCACACATATCAGCATAAGTCCATGCGAAGTTTACTTTTATTTCCTTTAGGAACATAGCTAGGAGTTCCTATTTTTTTGTGAGAAGTGACCTAACATAGAATGTTATGTGTGGTAGCTCCTTTGTTCTCGGATTGACTAGATTACATTGTTCTACCAGAACCATTGACTTCTTCTGATGGATGGCATTGAGAGGAAGATTGAATCTTTCATCCTTTGGTTCCTCAGAGAGGTTTTCATCATTGGATGCATCCTCTATTTTTACTATTTTTGAGTTAGAGAGTGCCACTGTGTGGTTTTCACTCAAAGATCTTGAGATTATTCTCAATTTTTCACTTTTGCGACTGAAGGATTCAATCATTTCCCCATAATAGGCTTATGTATCTAGTATGATGTTGAACCTAGCTTTATGGTCTCCATATGGCACTGTATCCCATAGTCCCATGAATTCTGAGAGTGCCTCATCATTTTCAAATGTGTCCAGAATTAGTGGTCCACGTTGGTTGTAATCGATGAGTTAGGGATAGACTAGGTTTATTTTACGGGTTTGGCGGTCTGACTCAAAAGACGTGTTGATCATGAGAAGGGAGGAATCTTTGAAAAGCATAGGAAAGTTAGTTATGGTATCCTCATCATCACTACTACTACACACATCAGGTATGTTAAAGGTAAAGTTGTCTATGAATTGACCTATGGATATGGGTAATTGAAGGGTAGTTGTCGATAGCTGAGGGGGAGTTTTGACTATTTTAATGGGCAGACTTTTTTTTTGTATGGTTACACTCAGAGGGGTACACCCAAGGCCAAGATTTTTCATGCACTTTTCAACAATGATAGGTTCCAATTGACCATTGTTGCTCTTTTCCAGACTTTCATTCCTATTATAGCACATGCCTAACATTAATTGAAGTCCTTTGTTGGTATCATCCATGGGAAGGGCTAGTATAGGTCTCTCATCTTGATAGAGGAGACTAGATATGCCTCTCTCCTCCACCACTTCTCAACCTAGATCTCCCCAACTCTTGAATCAGGAGGGATCCACTCTGAAGGTTTGAGGTGATGTATTGGTGGGTTATGGTTTTCCATGGGATCTAAGGGATTGAGGTGACTCCCCTACCACAAAGTCTCCTTTCTTCATTTTTTAATCCCCACGCCCATTGTCTTGGATTATGAATTTGATTTCAGATATATCAGGAATGGTGGGTGTCTTTGTGCCATAAGTGGAGGCAATATAGGCTAGGTCTATATACAAAGTTGAAGGGCCTTCATCATTATTTGGGACTTGGGGGAAATTATAATACTTTTCTTCCATGTTCTTGCAATAAGCGAAGGGCTCAAGATCAATGTAGATTATGGCCTCTTGATTTTGACACATGAATTTGATGCACTGATGGAAATTTGATGCAAGTGCTTGCATCCCATGGATGCACAGATGCCCCATGAGGATATTATAAGGAAAATCAAGTTCAAGGACTTGTCATGCGGTTTCCATAATGGTCAGCCCTACTTGGATGGGGATTTGGATAGTGCTCTGAGATAGTCTTTCTTGGTCATAATATGCTTTGATTGTGATGTCCTTGCCTTTTTCAATGGAATCCTCAGAGAATCCTAGATTCTTTATGAGCTTGAGAGAAAATATGTTTAAACCTGCACCCCCATCCACAAAGATCCTCCTAACTTTGTTTTTGAGAACCAAGACTTCAAGGTGAAGTGCACAGTTGTAAGATGGTTGAGCAGGGAAGTCCTAATTAGAAAATGTTAGGAGATTTGGGGTAGTAATGTTTCTGGCCATAGCTTGGAATTATTTTATATCCAAATTGGCAAAGATGGTGGATGAAACCAATGCTTCCTCAAGGATTTCTCTATGGGTGGATGAGATCTTCAATAACTCCATGATGGACATCTGAGTGAGAGTTCTTTTCAACTAGTCCAAAACATTATAGCTATTAGGAATAAATTTTTGATTTGAGGTGGATGCACTAGGTGGCTGTGATGACTTAGCAATGGTGACTTTGCCACCATGTGTGGTGACTCCATAATTAGCTTTGGATCCCTTGATACTAACAACAGTGACCAATTAGTCTATGGATGTGACAAATCCTTCATACACATGGTTCACATTGCCATAATTTTGCTTCCCTTTTTTATTTCCTTGGTTATGGTCGAGCATCACATTCGTGTAGATTTTTAGATCTTGATTGCTAGTTGGTTGTTCCAAGTTTATGATCTTGTCATCGATGAGGTCTTGGATGATATTTTCAACTTCATGCAATTTGTTGTTGTGTTCCTCTTGATTTTATGATAATCACAAAGGTATTTTTCATTGTACCAAGGTGGTTTCACCATGGGTTCTTGATAATTCTCAAAAGTAGGGAATTTAATGAGATTCTCATCTACCAATTTCTTCATGATGAAATCGACTAATTCCCAAAGAGCGGTGAAATTTATTTTGTGGGGATATTTCTTTCGCAAAGGTGGTCCCCCTTGATTATTTTGATTGTTGATTTGATTATTGGGTGGTTTTTGTGCTACCACAATGATTTTTGTGCTGTTACGGTTGTTGTTTTGTGGTTGTTGATATGTTTGGGTGTTCTGATTTGGAGCACTAATCATGACCTTGGCATCGACCACACCATCATTAGTGGAATTCCTATTTTTTTCCCATGTGCGAGGTTTTTTGTTATAGTTGGTGGAACGGTGGTTGTCTTGATGTTCTGGTTAGGTGGGCATCCCTCCTTGTGCAATGAGGACACATTCAATGTTAAGTGCCTTGGGGATCAATTGGTCATAAGTGGTGATACCTTGCACATTTAGATGGAATGCCAAGGTTTTCTCAAGATTGGAAATGATGGTGTAAATTTTTTGCTCTTCTGGCATGGCCCACTTACTTTGATTAACCTTGGATCGTCATCATTGTAGGAATGAAGTGAATGATTCCTCCTTTCCTTGTTTGAGCATAAATAGTTCCTCTAGACTAACATCCATGTCAATGTTGAATGCATATTTCTTTATGAATGCGTCAACGATCTCTTGGAATATTTTGATGCTGGTAGGAAAGTGAGAGAACCACTCCATGGTAGTGCCAACCAAGCTTCAAGGAAATAGTTGCATTAGATATGTATCATTATATGCGACTTCCATACAATGTACTTGGAATTCCCTGATGTGATCCTCAATATTTCCCAACTTGTGATATTTGTAAAATTTAGGGGTTTCAAACCCCTTTGGTAATGGTACCATTGCAAGGCTCCTATCGAAAGGATAAGGACATAGATTGTTAGGTGTCCTTGTTGCAAGAGAAATTTGATTTTTGATGTCACATCATATTATGGATCAAGAGGTGGAGTGAATGTGTTTTGAGGTGGTCGAGGTGTTTGATTGATGAGTGAAGTTTTAGGTATGTTGGTGGGAATTTTTTTTAAGCTTTTTTGTGTGATTAAGGCTTGTTGATATGCCTATATTTGTTGGTCCTATTGTTGTTGTTCCAAAAAAGCTTGTTGTTGGTCTTGTTGTTCTTGTGCCAAAGAATCTTGTTGTTGGGCTTGCTATTGAGTCATTTTTTGTTGTGCTTGATACTATTGCAGGTCTTGTTGGGCTACTTGCAATTGTTCCTAGTATTGAGCTTGTGCTTGTGCTTGTTGAGCTTGATATTGGGATTGAGCTTGGGCCTATGCTTGTTGGGATTCTTGTGCAACATAGGCAACCTATGCGGCTTGAGATACTTGCGCAACTTGTTCTTGATGTAGTAAAGCTTGGGCTTGGGTAGACTATTGTGCTTGCTGCACTTGTTGTGCTGCTAATTGTGCCTATTCTTGTTGGGAAGTTAGCTATGCAGCTTGTTGATTTTGAATTTTTAAAACTGTCTTTTGATAGGTGGCTCGTTGAGCTACTTGCAACATGGTATTAAATGAGTTTGTCATGTTGGGTTTTGGCAGTGGTGGTGATGGATTAGCACTAGTATTTATTGTTGTGATGAGAGGAACTATTGTATTGATGATTGGGATTTTCATAGTGAATGGTTTGATTGATATGCTTGGTCCTTGGGAGATCGTGTT
Organism: Sequoiadendron giganteum; assembly: GCA_007115665.2. NCBI lineage: Eukaryota > Viridiplantae > Streptophyta > Pinopsida > Cupressales > Cupressaceae > Sequoiadendron > Sequoiadendron giganteum. Next base: position 81,099,929 of record CM021106.1, on the reverse strand, counting down.
TTGAGATATTTGGGGGATGGTAGATGATGTGTTGATTTTTTGGGTTACTTGAAGGTGTTTCCACCTTTTGTTGTGATATCAATGGCAAGATGGGAGGATTCGGTATGAAGTTTTGATTTATGATTGGAGGGTTGCTCAAATTTTTTTGATTGATTGTTGGTAAAGGGTGAAGTCCTAACCGAAGCGGTGATGTGGATGTTAATGGCGAAGGTGGAAACGATGGTGTATTCCATTTGAAAAGTGATGATGAGAAGGGATTCAAGATTCCCCCTGTTCTAAATAATTCACCCTCTCCTTGGGAGATCATGGGGAGAGAGGTTTACGTGTCGAGGGGATACACTGATGTTGTTTGAAAAGAGGTTGGATTGGTGGGATCATGAAATGTGAGAAGAACATATGGGTGTAAAGGATTCACTGGGATGGATTGATTTGGTATGGTGTTTGCATCCAAAACTCAATTTCTCACAAGGGGATGTTTTCAAAGAGCATGAAGCAATGAGCTTCTATTGTTAACAATTGGTAGAGTTGCAACAATGGATGATGTTCCTTGTGGGATGCTTTGGGTGATGCTTTGATATGGAGGTGTAGGTGGGATTAGAGGCATGATCCCAAGAGGTCTTTCCAAAATAGTGCTTATGTCATACTTAGAAGGGATCAAAAGGGATCTTGGCCCCTTCTTTCACCAACTCAAGCATGAATAGGGAGGGATTGAGCCTCAATATGGTAGTGACAATTCTATGAGTCTCAAGATTTTGAACCATTTCAATCATTTCGTCTTGTGTCATTCATAAGACATTGTTGGTGATGTCCTACACTTGTCCCTCTTCTTAATTATTTTGAGGTACTGGAGGAGGATTAATTGGGAGGTCAATAGATATCATAGGGTTGAATTTTGTTTCAGTTTGACTCAAATCGCTTGAAGAGGATATTTCTTTGTTTTACTCCATGTTTTTCTTGTATTGAGATCGAGTTTGAACCATAAAAAATGGATCAACTTTCAGGAATGTAAGAGATGAACCTCTAACACCTTAGATTGTTCTAAAATTTAGGCTCAAAGAAGAGAATCCAAGTTTTCTTTAAGGATCAAAGGATGGGGATGAGATAAATGGAGGATGGATGGTGTGGATGATTGAACTCTTTGCGAAATCTTGAAGGAGATACTAGAATTTAGGACTTGATTTGATTTGTTTTGATTTGATCTGAATCTTGCCTTGATTGAATTTTGATTTAGATAGTGAAATCATAAAATCTAAGAGGTTGGATTTTTTCCTAGAGTAGAATTGTACACAAGATGATAATTTGACGAAGTGTGTAAAGAAGGATTCATCAAGACACCCCTAGTCAAATAAGATGGTTTTGATTTGATTTTTTGTTTGGATAATGAGCTCATAAACCTCAAGATGTTGGATGTTATCAAGAGGTAGACTTGTTCACAAGGTTTGATAATTTGACTAAATATGTGGAGAAGGATTCATCTACACATATGTAATCAAAAAACATTATTTTGATTTTGCTAAGAAGTCTAGCATGAACAATGTTTCCAAGATTTCCAAGAGTTGTTGGTGAGATGATTTTTTAGTTTTGATGTTAATGGATGTATGAGAGTTATTGAATTTGATCCTAGATTAGACCTAGATAGAACTCCTTTCTACAAGACCTCGATATTGAAGAACATGCTTGGTACTTCCTATGTAAGAAATGCAAACCTTTGAAAGAGACTCAAATTTTGTTGGCAATAAAACTCATACAAGTTAGGATTGTTCCTTGAAGCTTTCCTATAAAAATTGTAGACCAACCTATCTCTAACTTCATGAACCCTTGAAAGACGTTCTTCATGAGATTTTGGACTAAGACTTTTGAACTTTGGTTTTTGGATTTTGATCTTTCGAAAAATCATTTGTAAGAGTACATGTGTGGGGTTCAATTGTTTCGTATCTTTTCTTAATGAATTCCTTTTACCATAAACAATTCTTGATTAGGTTTTTCAAAATAGATGTCTGATGTCCTAACTTCTTCCCATCCCACAAAGTTCATTATGTGGAAATCAAGGAAATTAAGGAAAAAGTTTCCTAATGTTGACTTTAGTGAGAACAAATTATGATTAAACCCAAATACTTAGATGCCTCTAAGGATGAAATCCCTAGGGCAAGCAAGAGCACTTAGATTCGTCAAAGTTATTTTCTCCTCCCAAAGGGTTTGAAATTTTGAGGATTTTGTGAATTTTTGTTTTCAAATGTTTTGAGACCCAAGAAAAGCATTTTGATTTCAAAGAATGTGCACAACCCTATGGATAAGAGAGTCAATATATGTTGATTTCCCACTTGGACGAATCCAGCTACTCTTACTCTTAGTGGATGATTAGATGCTTGACCACACAGGCTCCCCCTTTCAGTGCACTCGCTTCTTGGGTCAGCCAAGCATTAGTACCCATGAAAATCCCATGGCATACTTATCATCTCTACTAAGATTAGTAAAAATGTGGGACAGATTTAGAACAATTGCTCTTGCATCAACAAATAGATAAGGTTTTTGGATTTTACACACTTTTGGCTCTTAATCAAGGAACTCATTCATAAAGACACACAAGAGGCAAGATCAACTCATACAAAGAGTATCACCTATTTGTCTGTAGGAGTTCTTGTAATGATGAGATTTCGTCAACATTCAAATTTATATATCGGTTGGGAGAAGCTTGGCATTTAGCTTATTACTGGTTTGAGTCGTTCCCTTGGCATGAGTAATTTTTCCCACCAAGGTAGGCTCTCTAAGGGTAAACAATAGTGAATAATTGAATTTGTAGTTTGACCACCTAACACATTTAGGGAGGAGCACACGGGTATGTGTAGGATCATGATTGGCCCAAAAGTGGTGATATCTAAGTGATATGATGGCCCATGTGGCTGATGAATTTTTTTTACCCAAAATTGTTGAAACAAAAAGGGTTTTTAAAGGAGATTCTTAGCTTTCCACCAATATAAATTATGCTTTACTTTGAACTTAATAAATAATTATTATTCATTTTCTATTTGAATTACGACTAAAGTCTAGATTGATAGACTGATTGAAAAAAATCTATAACTTTCAAACGATATCACATTTTTTGAATCCAAAACATGCGTCACATTCTATGCTTCACATAATATAGGATTAAAAAGAAAATAATTGAATTTCATGAAGTTTTGGCCAAGTTAAGGTGGCCAGACATACGAGTTTTTATATGTTTTAAAAGTTGTAATAAATAATTCATAATTAATTATTTACTTGGAAAAAAAATTACAAAAAAATATGCATCACATTGGTACATGAGTCCCCTACTTATATCTAAAATCTTATAAAAAAAATATTATTATTTTATTGTGGTTAGGGTGGTCAGACAAACTACTTAATTTTTCCCTGAAATTTAAGTACTACTACATTGAAATTTCAAATTTTCACCAAATAGATTTTAAAAAACAAAAATAAACCTAGTAGTTTAGAAACTAAATTCAATTTTCTACAAATTCTATTGTTACAAATTATTGAAATAATATAGATAACTTATTCAAATTTTTACATCAAGTTTCCTAACTCTAAATTTCTGAATTTGATTGCCACTTAAGGGCCTATTTTTTCCATGATGATCTTGCACATACCCACACACTATGCATTTTCTTCACACTCGCACGATTGTTCAATTTTAAACCCAAATTGAAATGTGTAGGTAATATTTTAGACAATCAATGTCACTAAAATTCTTTTGATTCTCAAGATCATCTTGCAACACGAGAGAAGTGCATACACATTCAAATGACATGAATTGCAAAAAATATTACAAAACAATGGAAGCAAAAGTTCATTTCAAGCCTCAAAGAAATGATGAGTTCGTCTTAAGCACAAAGATGAAGTGTGAGATTGATTGTTCAATTTTAGACGAAATCAAAATCCACTATGTTTCTAAGGTTCAATTTTAACCAATTTGAAAATGAAATGAAATCAATGATTAATTTTAAACCCCAGAAAGAAGTGAGTTGGCCTAAAATAGAAAATGAGAGCATAAAATGGAAGCCCAAACATTAAAAAATGGTTTTTCAAGTCTTAATTTCATTGTTCAAGGATTAATTTTCTTCAACTCCAATCTGCTTTTGTGTTCAAACCTGATGCTCAATTCTAATGCCAACCTATCTCATAGTGGAAGTGGTGCACCTTTGATGTGAAAAGGATTCGATTTCCCACATCCTTGACAAGCTTAGATGATGATGATGAAAAATTCAAGATGATGATGAACTCAAAATTCCTATAGAGCAAATACGCAAATTGTGGATGATAATGAAAATGCTTGAGATTGTAGATGGATTGTGGAGGAAGAATTCCTTGTATTTAAAAATTCAAGAGTTGAAGATTGGAGAGATGGGAGGAATGTGGGATTAATCATGAGCCAATGGAAAGGTTTCATTTTTCAACATTCTATTGGAGGAGGAATGATCACATTTTGGAGAATGTGCAAGTAAATGCAATTAGGTAGATTTGAATTTTGAAAGATGGCTTTAAATGCATGTGGTTGAGACATTTTTGGGGGAAATTTTTTTGGGAAAGAAAGTCAAAAAAATGGAGTTAATGAGGGAATATTCCTTGTGAGGGAAAATAGGGGTAATTATATAATTCATTAAAATAAATTTCACGTGCAAGTGGGTGGGTTAGTCAAGGGTTTTGGTTTGACCAAGGTTGATTCAAAACCTACAGGATGGTCAATGGTAGTTAGAGGTTAATCAATTTAGATTAACTAACTTGGAGGATTTTAGGGGCTTTGATATTTGATTTAAGTCATTTTGATTTATCAAATCAAATAAGAGGACCTTGAGGACTTAATTAAATAATCTGATTTATTTAATCAAGTATGATGTTAATTGATTAGATTCAGATGCATGAAGTTAGTTAGGATTATTTTCATGTCTACACCCTATTGTAGAGCTCATATTTTGGAACAATTAAGGAGAAGGTAGGCAAAGATTTTTTGAGATTAACTTTATACATGCCAATTGAATTTGCTTGAAATTTTACAAGGAATTTTCAACAAATTCATTTTGTGCATATTCTATGGTCATAGAAAGCAATGAAAACGCATCTTTGAGGAATTCTACTAAATAATTTTCTCCCATAAAATTTGATCACTTTGAGTTTTGGCAATCTACAATTGAAACAAACATCCAAAATTCAACTAGATCATATATGTTGGATGAAGCATATTCTAGCTATTATTGTTGGGAGTTGTATCAATGGTGTCGACATCAATCGTGAAAAAACTAATGAATAAAAACTAATAAGAATTTAATGGTTCAAATGGTTTTAATCGTCTTGCATCCCATTTCTCATAGTCTGCATCATAGATGTGTGAATTCAATTAGTTCACTTCACATAGGGATACAATTAAAACAATGTGGACTATATAATTGGTCTCCAAGTATAATTATTCATTTCTTATTACCCAAAAAAGGATGCGTGAAGTTTTTTCTAATCAATGTTTTGATAAGGACCCTTGTGTAGGATGATATGTAGATATGATGGATACCACATAGCATAAAATTAATTTTCCCAAAGTAGTTTTAGTGGTAAGCTATGTTGTATTATACATTTTAAACTAATATATATCTTATTTAGAATGATTTGTTTTTTAATATAACACAAATATAATTATTTAAGAAAATTAATATTTACTAATTTTTTTCTATTTGTATAAAATATTTTTCAACAAAGATTATTGAATAAATCTATGTACAACAATAAAATAAAAATAAAAACCAATTTCATTGTTTTCTTCATAATACAAATTAATATCATATATACTAATTTGAGTACTAAATAATATAAGATCGAAGGATGGAATTGTGCAATTGTAATCCAAAGTTAGGATATATTAGTAGAAGTGAGTCATGGACCTCACAAAATCATCAAAAAATTTAAAATAAAATTGTATTAGAAAAACCCTGGTTGTTGAGCATGTTCCAATAGTTGTTATAGTAATTTTTGATTTAATGCCCAATATTTGAGTACCTATAACTGAATGAAATGTATTCCCGTAGTCACAGAAATAGTACTCCCCACCTTTGAGGCATAAACACAAGAATAGGGATCCTATTTCACACTTGCTACACTCAATGACACCTTAGAGATCTTAATACAATAAATAATGGAGGGAGAGATATGACAATAAGGTATCCTAGCATATTATTTCAGATTACAACATGGTTTCACCACCAAATAAGAACTTGGAAAGACTAATGCAATGTAAGATGCAACACTAAACCCTTGTTGATGCAATGACCGACAAAATGACCCAAAAAAGTGTGTAAAAGAAAATGTAAAAAGCTTCAAAATGGAATGTATGCACCTAGAAACTTGTAGAGACTTGAATGGAAACTAGAAATTTTATAAATCCTAAAATTTTGGTCCATTGAGACTCATTCACCATTCTGGGTGAAGCAATCCTAGTTCTAGATTTTTTCACAAGAGTAGGTTTCAGGAAAAAGGGTATCAGAATCTACAAAGATCTCTTAAAACCACCTATAGTGGGACTCATTCACCACTTGTGGTGAATTATTTAAGTTCCACTTTTTTTCTTAATTCAAATTACGAATCTACTCTTCTCAGTCTACTTAATCTGCTTCTACAGTATTTTGGATCCAAAAAAATGATTTTGGGGTTGTAGATGACCTTTGAGTGAAGATGATGAACTTGAAAATGTGGATACATATCCAACAAGCTTCTAACCTAATATTCAATGATCTCTAAGTCTTTAAAGCACCTAGATCTATAATCACACAAAGAGAGAGAGAGAGTGTGTGTGTGTTGATTGTTAGGTAATGCGGTTTTCCTTCGTCAAAGCCCTTTTAGGTAATTAAACCAAATGATGACAAAATGAAACAAAGACATGAAACATAAAACATAAGATATGGGTATGTGTAGGATCATGATGGGCCAAAAAGTGGCAATATGTACGCCATATGATGGTCCATGTGGCTAACAAATTTTTCTTAACCCAAAATTGATGAAACAAAAAGGGTTTTTAGAGAAGATTCTCATCTTTCCACCTATATAAATTAAGCTTTACTTTGAATTTAATAAATAATTATTATTCATTTTCTATTATAATTATGAATAAAGTCCTGATTGATAGGTTGATTGAAAAAAATCTATAACTTTCAAATGGTATCACATTTTTTGAATCTGAAACATGCGGCGCACTCTATGATTTGCATACTATAGGATTAAAAAATATAAAATTTAATTTCATGAATTTTTGACCAAGTTAAGGTGGTTAGACAGATGAGCTTTTATATTTTTTAAAATTTGTAATAAACAATTCATAATTAATTATTTATTTGCAAAAAAATTATAAAAAAATATGCATCACATTGGGACATGAGTCCTCTACTTATATCTAAAATATTATAAAACAATATTATCATTTTAATGTGGTTAGGGTGGTTAGATAGACACCTACTTCTTATTTTTACCCTGAAATTTAAATACTACTGCATTGAAATTTTAAATTTTCACCAAATAGATTTTATATTTTTAAAATAAAGGTCTAGTAGTTTAGAAACTACATTCAACTTTCTACAAATTCTATTTTTACATTTTTCTGAAATAATATAGATAACTTATTCAATTTATTACATCAAGTTGTCTAACTCTGATTTTTTGTCTTTTTATTGCCACTTAAGGGCCTGTTTTTTTCATGATGATCCTACATATACCCATATGAAACATGAAAAATTACACCTTGAATGATGTCTTTTAAATGATGTCTTATAAACCTACAACTCAACATGAAATGGCCATGAAGGATGTAGATCTTGATCTTGACAATAGATATAGAATAATGCTTCATCTTGGATATTCAATGCTACATCACAATACTAGCTCAATAACATGCTTGATTCTTGATAATATTTGACATGATGATATATCTTCAATTTCTATTACAATGGATGAAGAATCTTGCCCTTGAATGCCTTAGAAATGATTTTGAAAGCTATCTTGATGACCTTGTAAAGACTTGGAACACTTAACCCTTTCTTTCTTTACTTGATATCATGTAGGCTTATGTGAAATAATGATTTGGAAGCTTGATTATATATGAAATCCACTCAAGGCTATGTGCAAGATCATGATGGGCCAAAAAGTGGCGATATCTAAGTGATATGATGGCCCATGTGGCTGACGACTTTCTTTTTACCCAAAATTGATGAAATGAAAAGGGTTTTTAAAGGATATCCTCAACTTTCCACTAATATAAATTATGCTTTACTTTGAATTTAATAAATAATTATTATTCATTTATATGTGAATTATGACTAAAATCCTAATTGATAGGCTGATTGAAAAACATCTATAACTTTCAAACGATATTACATTTTTTGAATCAAAAACATGTGTCACATTCTATGCTTTGCATACTATAGGATTAAAAAAAAAAAAAAAAAATCATGAAGTTTTGACCAAGTTAAGGTGGTTAGACATATGAGTTTCAATATTTTTTAAAATTTGTAATAAAAAAAATATAATTAATTATTTAATTGGAAAAAAATTACAAAAAAATATGCATCACATTAGGACTTGTGTCCCCTCCTTATATCTAAAATCTTGTAAAAAAATTTATCATTTTATTGTGGTTAGGGTGGTTAGACAAACACCTATTTCTTCTTTTTTCCCTAAAATTTAAGTACTACTGCATTGAAATTTCAAAATTTCACCAAATAGATTTTGTTTTTTTTTAAATAAACCTAGTATTTTAAAAACTACATTCAATTTTCTACACATTCTATTCTTACATATTTTTGAAATAATATAGATAACTTATTGAAATATTTACATCAAGTTGCCTAATTCTTAGTTTTTGAATTTTATTGCCACTTAAGGGCCAATTTTTTCTATGATGATCCTGCACATAACCTCAAATGACCATTTATTTGATCCAAAAGGCCAACATGGAAGTTATTTGAACTTAAAACCCAATTTTTCTTCCTTAAACCTTGAAAATAGGAAAAATAGGACTCATTCACCAAGATGGGCAAATGTGTCCCACTTGGATAGGACTCTTTCGTGCAAAGTGGAAAATGGGTCTCACAAGGGCTATTTTGCTTGCTAAGATGTTGGGGAGTGTGTAAATTAAGCTTATTTATTGATCTTGTCATGTTTTTCATTGAAATATGCCTTGGGATGCACAATATGGGGACATAGGGGTCTATTAATGATGATATAAAGGTCATAAATTCAAGAGGGCCAAAAATCCAATGTGAATGTGTAAATAAATAAACTTTACAACATTGGATTAAGAAAAAATTGGGTCTATTTAGCTTAGAATGTCCCTAAATCCCATGTGAATGTGTAAAACACATTACAACACTAGATTGGGTCCACTTTAGTTTACAAGTCCAATAAATTTTATGTGAAGGTGTAAATAAATACACTTTACAACATTAAATTAAGGAAAAGTAAAGTTAATTTAGCTTAAAAATGGCCCAAGACCTAATGTAGATGTGTAAAACACCTCACAACACTAGATCAAGGTGATACAAAGTCCCATTCATCATTACTTATTCCCAAATCAAGCAAGGAAAAGGGGTACTTTTTCTACTACTATATTTAACCCCCACTTTAGTGCGAGGATGAACTTGCTTCAAACTCACACTAAAGTAGACATTCAAGAGCGGTCCAAGTGTACCAATGCAGATGGTCAAGGATAACAAAGATCGAGGAAGCAGTCAAGCCCCCAAAATCCAAGATCCTAATTCAAGCCAACATAAGCACAAAAGGACATGCACAAGGTGTATAATATGCAAACATGCAATTCCAATAAAAGGAAGGGAAAGAAAAAAGTAGAAATAGGTAGATCAAGCCTCGACTATTTGTCCATCATGATGTGGATCAGATCTAAGTTTTTGTTTCCAAAAATGCACACTCACTTTGGAGGCAATATAACTCTTGGTTGTTTGTTGGGAGAGTAATCTAAGAAGGTGAGACACATATTGCTGATATGCACTCAGACACACATGTGGATGGTTAAGGGAAATTAATGCCTCAGATCAACTTCCCATCAAACCATGCCAAAGTTATATCTCCTAATAAATTTGATAAGGCACCACACAAAAATGATCTTTGAGCTTCATGAGACAAGAAAAACGTCATATGCTTGGAGCTCATAAAAAATAATGAACTTTGAGCTTCATGAGGCAAGAAAAACCCATGTTATAAATGTGAAATAGTGCAAGATATGTTCAAATGTATTTTTCTTAGTTCATGCAAGGTCTCTTCTTAGGGAACATTGTGCCTAATATCTCTAAGAGAGGAAAACTCAAAGAAATATAACACTCTTGGAGGAAATCAAACCCAATGATGCCACCAAGAAAAGGACACATCACAAGAATAAAGAAAAATCCACAATAAAACATGAGTGCTAGTGTATGCCCCAAATTTAAAGTGGTAGCTAACACCATTACTGTGAGCAATTAATTTAAATTAGAAGAAGATAGGAGAGATTATTTGGAAATCCCTATGCCAAGTTATATATTTTTCAATCGAACTACATCATGAATAACTATGTCACATGCAATTCAATCTTAAAGCATGCCATCCACATTCCAATCTTGCTCTTATATGTACATGAAAGGTGGTCAACCTACCAAAAGAGACAATGACAAGTGACATACAAGGACAAGGATAACTAACCCCTTGCTCCCACTTAGTGTAGGACAAGGGTGAGCCAAATATGGTGAAAGTAAGTATCAATTCGAGGAACTAGGTTCTTCAACACAAGGAAGAGCACCACACTCCTTGAGATGTTGAATTTTATCACTTAAATCCTTACATTTCTTTAGTAGCATGATCATGAAATCTATAATATGCGAAAAATTAACTCTTGTAAAATTTATTTCATGTTCTTGGAGCGAGAGATATCAGATGATCTTGGATTAGTCTCGCCAAGATACTCTCTTGATCAATAGAATATGTTCCTTTATTTTGTGAAAAAGATATATATTGCTTAGTACAAGGTGTCATACCTATACAAGACTCTTTAGATTGAAAGATTTTGTTCTATCCTTTACAGGAGGGTGTAAACTCTAACAAATTCAAATCATTCATGTTTTGCATGATGACATTGACATTAAGAAAAGATTTCTTTGTTTTTTTATTTACTGCAAAGGATAATAACCAAGACCACTAGTGTTTATCAGTTTGGGATGCCCTACTATTAAACTCGGCTTAGAATAATCTTTTGTTAGAGTGAACTGATATTAAGTGAAGGCTTGTTTATTTCTATCAAAGGACAATAACCAAAACCATTAATTGTTTCTTGTGTGTTAGGTTTTATAGGGACACATATACCTTTCTCTCTAGCACCAAATCCTTTTCCACTATAACCAAGTTGCTTCATAAGCTCATAACCTCTTTCATAAAGCTTTTTCATTTCTTTAGCATTCAGAGGTTGTTGATAGTCAGTTTCGTCAATTTTTTTAGTGCAATTTGTTATCTTTTCTTGTATAGTGGTTGAGGTGGATTCTTTTCAAGGGTCTTCCAAATTTTGTGTTGACATTAGCACTTTTTAATTTCCCTTTTCAGATTCTTTGTTTATAATCTTGCATTCTCCCATGAATGTTAGTTCAAATTCTAAGGAACCCCAATCATCTTTTAATAACTTTATGATTTTCTCAATGTGTTTTTCTTTGTATTTCTATCTACAGGTTCCACTTGTGTAGTTGGTGTTAATGTTTTCAAGGGGTTGTCTTTTTTTCCCAAGTGGTAAGACACTATAAGGCTCATGGTTAGCATCATGTGTGTACACTATGATTTTGTATAGATCATTTTTTGATGAAGAGTAGAATGCACCACATGCATCTCATGAATCTAAGGTCTTCCTAAAATAATATTGTATGAAATATTATTGGGCATGACATGAATAGGTTTTTCTAATGTAGCTTTTCTAGTTGTAATATGCAAAGTAATCACACCGAGCAGTTTCTTTCCTACATTGTCAAATACACTAATAGATAAAGAGGCCAATTGAATTTTTGATTTGTCTACGCCAATCCTATCCAAAATGGATACACTACACATATTAAGGGCAGAGCCATTGTGAATGAGGGTTCTCTTTATCCCTTTTCTATTGTATTTAGCTATTATCATGAAAGCCTCATTTTATTTTTTCACTTCCAATGGGGGGAGCTCGCTTTGATGGAAAATAATGTTACCATTTATTCCTTGAATCATGGCTTCTATGTCATTTAGTTGTGTATTACAAGGGATAGGAACTTGTTGCAAGGCACTTTGAATCATGTTGTCATAGTGAGAGGAGGCTTGAATAAGGTCCCATAATGAAATCTTAGTAGGATTATTCTTAAGTGGTTTAACAAGATCATACCCATCCCCATTATGTGAAGTTAAATGAGGAGCACTAGGAAAAATGGGATTAGAAAAAGGGAGGGATGTTGAAGTTATTTTTATTTTTTGTGGATTGTTTCTAGTGTTATATGTATGAGAAATAGTATTATGACTTGACTGCTGCAAAATATTTTTCTTACATGGGTAAAGGATAAGTTCGAGTTGTTTTTAGTTTGTGTGATGGTGGGAAAAGAATTAAACGATTCTTAGGATGTCCCATGGGGTATATACGACGTCCATTAATCAAGGGGGGTATAATGGGCACTTGTTCATTCATAACCTCAGTGATCTTGGTTGGATGTATTTCTAATAAAGGGCAACCTAGAATCACCTTTTTATCATCACCTAAGGAAGCCACCTTACTAGTGTTTTCATTTTCTTGCACCATGATATTCTTCCTAGGAGAAGTGTTTTTAGGAGAACTACAAACCAAATTTTCTTGACATTCAAGGATTTCTTCCTCCAAAATGACTTCATCACAAGTAGTAGAATGATCAATGGTTGGATTTTCTTATTTATGAATGATGGTTTTTCCTTGTTCAATAATGTTTTCCCTAGGGGAAGAGGGGAAATTGAGATTCCTATGACTTTCATCGATTGTATTTTCTAGCATCAAAATATCTTCTTCACAACTAGGAGAAGAAAAAATGTGATTGTCATGATTATCCAAATTTTCACTCATTTGTCCCATAATGTCTTCTAAGATAGGATAGGTAGGAGAAAAATAATAAATAGGGTTGTTATAGACCTTAAAGGTTTGATCATCCAACACCAACATATCTTCCTCACTTATGCTTTTATCCTCTAAAACATTATCATAAGAGGGGAAAATATTGGTAGATGAATGTGGAGTAGTTGAAGTTTCAATGATCTCCTATTGTATTATGTTGTCATCATGATTACATATGGTTGTTTCTTCTTGTTCATCAAGGTCCTGCATAATAAGAGAGGTAGAAGGAGAGAAACAACTAGGATTCTCAAAGCTGTCATTGATTGGTTCTTTTGACACCAAAATATCTTCTTCACCAATAGGAGAGATATTAGGAGAAAAATGAATATGATCGTTAGGAATGTCCAAGGTTGTATCCTCTTTCACTAAAACACTCATATAGGGAGTGGATCATATGAAAAAATGAAAACCACTTCTAACCATCTTATGCAATGCTTTAATAATGTAAAAAATGTGTATCCAAAGATGAAAAATACTTTTATCTAATGTATTCAAAACTTTAAGAATGCAAACAATGTGTATCCAAGAATGAAAAGTACTTTTATCAAACTTATGTAAAGTTTTATGAATATAAAAATTTTAAATGCAAAAGTGAAAATTAATTTTATCCATGTTATGCAAAGTTTTAGAAATGTGAACATTTTCAAATTTGATGATGCTTGTAATTGAAATGTCTTCAAAAATCAGTAGCCTAAATTGATGTTTTTGACCTAGATGCATAAATCAAATGTTAGCGAAAATTTCCAGACTTATCTAAATTTTACTAGGAGGCTTAGGAAGCACAAAAATGATTTTTTTGATGTTATAATAGGTAATTTAAAATTTGGACTAGGACTGATTCGCCCAGAGGGGGAAATGAGTCCTAGTTAGGGTTTTTTTCAAAATTTTCAAAAAAAATTAAGAGTCTTTTATGATTTTTAGTTTGTATGATTTGTTACCTAAATGAAAATGTAGCTTTTAGATATTTTTCAATGATTTGAGATGTAAAAATTCAAACTATATGCACTTTCACTAATGCAAACATTTGAAACCCTAGAATTCCAATTAACTAATGCAAACCCTAATGCAAATTCAATGCAGGCTAGATCTAGGATGATGATGGACTCCAAATTAAAAAATAAGGTATTCTACATTAAATTTCACCAAAATGTAGTTACAAAAATAGTACTCCCCACCTTTGAGGAATAAAAAGAAGGATAATGATCTTATTTCATTCTTGCTACACTCAATGACACCATAGAGATCTCAATCCAATAAAGAAAAGAGGGAGAGATCTGAAAATAAGGTATCCTAGGATATTATTTTAGATTATAAGAGGTTTTCATCACCAAGTAAGAAATTAGAAAGACTAATGCAATGTAAGATGCAACACTAAACCCTAGTTTGATGCAAAGATTTACAAAATGACACAAAAAAGTGTGTAAAACAAAATAGAAAGTTGTAAAACATAATATGTGCACTTGGAAACTTGTGGAGACTTGAATGGAGATTGGAAATTCTACAAATCCTAAATTTTTGGCCTATTGGGACTCATTCACCATTATGGGCGAATTAGTCCTAGTTTTGAATATTCGCACATGAGCAGCTTTTAGGCAAAAGGGTATTTGAATCTGCAAAGATCTCTCAAAAATACCTATAGTGGGACTCATTCACCATTTGTGGTGAATCAGTCCCATTCCACTTTTTCAAGAATTCAAATTTTGAATATGCTTTTCTCGATCTAATCAATCTACTTATTCATATTTTTGAATCCAAAAATTTGATTTTGGGAACCTTGTAGATGACCTTTTAGTGATAATTATGACCTTGCAAATGTGGAGAAAACTCCAAAAAACTTGTACCCTAATCCTGAATGATCTCCAAGTCTTCAAAGTTCCTATATTTGCAATCAGACAAAGAGAGAGAGAGAGAGAGAGAGAGAGAGAGAGAGAGAGAGAGAGAGAGAGAGAGAGAGAGAGAGAGAGTTGATTGTTAGGGAATGTAGGTTTTCCTTGGTCAAACTTCTTTTAGGTAATTAAACCAAATGATAAAACAATGAAGCAAGGACATGCAAAATTAAACATAAGATATAAAACATGAACAATGATACCTTGAATGATGTCTTATAAATTTACAACTCAACACGAAATGGCCATGAAGGATGTAGATCTTGATCTTGACAATAGGTTTAGAATAGTGCTTGATCTTAGATCTTCAATGTTACATCACAATACTAGCTAAATAACATGCTTGATGCTTGATAATATTTGAAATGATGACAAATCTTGAATTGTAATGATAATTGATGAAGAATATTACCCTTCAATGCCTTAGAAATGATCTTGAAAGCTATCTTGATGACCTTGTAAAGACTTGAAATGATTAACCCTTGCTTGCTCAACTTGATAACATGTAGGCTTATGTGAAATAATGATTTGGAAGCATGTTTTTATAGGAAATCCACTCAAATGATTGTTTATTTGATCCCAAAGGATGACATGGATAAAATTTGAACTTAAAACCCAATTTTTCCCACTCAAACCTTGAAAATAGGCAAAATGGGACTCATTCACTAAGTTGGGTGAATGATTTCCACGCGTATGGGACTCACTCACTCAAAGTTGTGAATGGGTCCCACAAGGGCTATTTTGCTTGCTAAGATGTCGAGGAGTGTGTAAATTAAGCTTATTTGTTGATCTTGTCAATTTTTTTAATTGAAATATGCCTTGGGATGCACAATATGGGGCCATAGATGCCTATTAGTGGTGATATAAAGGTAATAAATTTAAGAGGGTCCAAAATCCAATGTGAAAGTGTAAATAAATACACTTTACAACACTAAATTAAGTTAAAATTGGGTTTGTTTAACTTAGAAGGGTCCTAAATCCCATGTGAATGTGTAAAACACATTACAACAGTAGATTAGGTCCACTTTAGTTTACAAGCCCTCTAGATTTAATGTGAAGGTGTAAATAAATACACTTTACAACATTAAATTAAGGTGGAGTTAAGTTAATTTAGCTTAAAAATGGCCCAAGACCTAATGTTGATGTGTAAAACACCTCACAACACTAGATCAAGGAAATATCAAGTCACATTCATCATTAATTATTCCAAAATCAAACAAGGAAAAGAGATACTTTTTCCATTACTACAATTCCTTAGATCTAAAAGGCAACAAAGCATGTGATGCCACATCAACACACTAATGAAACATGACATAGTGAAATACTATTAGTCTAATAGTTTTTTGGGTCTTTTTGGACACCTAAAAATAAATGCTAATGTGGTATCAGATTGAACACAAGGAAATGGGGGAAAAGGATATCAATGATAGGATCCCACCTTCTTTCCTATTTCACTCTAGTTCATTCAAAGAAACCCTAGAGATCTTAATCTAATGAACCAATTGAGAGAAGGGGTTGCTATAAGGTCTCCTTGGGTGTGATTGAAGACAAAAGGGGGTTCACCACTAAGAAAAGCCTTAGAAAGAATGAATTGTAAATTATATGCAATTTTACCTATGTAATCTAAGAAATGAAACTGAAAATCAAAATAATAAACCATGAATGAATAGAGGTGCACCTAGAAAATTGGAGATTATTGAAACAAGTTCTATAATCCTGAAATTATGAATGTTGATGCACACTAGGACTGATATGGCAGTTGGGGTGATTCAATCCTAGTTTAGGGTTTTGGGCTAAATCTAAAATATACAACTAGTAAACTATGATCTACAAGAAATGTCTGAAAACTAGTATAGTAGGACTTATACACTAGTTGGAGTGATTTAGTCCCAATATGAGGGTTTTGCTAAAAAATAGATATCCTCTAGTGATCTTCAATAACTTCTCTCCTCTCTGATCTTCGAGTCTGAAACTTTGAATTCTGACCTATAGGTGAATTTCGATGAAGATGAAAATACCTACATGGATCTAGAAATTTAGTCTTCAAAGGATCTTCAAATATACAACATCTAGATATGCAATCAGATATGTAGAGAGAAAAATATTTTTAGTGGATAGGGGTTTTCCGTAGTCAAACCTTGTTTTGGTAATAAAACCTTAAAACAAAATGAAATAGAATGAAGGAATGATTAATGAACAATAGGTAATGTTACAACTCACCAAACCCTTGTAACAAAAGTGACAATATTGTATGAAATGGCTAGCATGAATGTAGATCTTGACTCTTGATTGTATTCTATGGATATTGACTTGAATACCTGATTGAATCATCAAAACCAACATCATAAATGTTAGCTCAAAGAAAAATATGATGCGTGATGACTTTGGAATGATTCTCGAATCTTGAAGATAGCTCCAAAATGCTTGATAATCAAATCTTGAATGCTCTTGAATGCTCTCACTTGAATGCTCATAAGATCACTTAAATTGCTAGGAGAAATTATGTGAAATAACCTTGTATTTATACTTTTTTATGCCAAATTTCTTGAAATTACAACACTACAAGCTAACATCAACTCTAGGGGAATAAAATCCCACCAAGAATCGAATTCAAAATAGGTACAAGCTAAGTGAGACTTATACGCTAGTTGAGGCGTATGAGTCCCAGTAGGCTAAGCTTGGCACACAAGATTCAAGAAATTTTAAGTTCTATGCCAAATTCAAGATCAGGCCTCAAAACTTAGGTGGGACCTATATGCCCAAGGTGGTGTATGAGTCCCAGATCACTTAATTTGGGACACAATTCAAAATCATAAATTATGATTGGTTATTAGATATGTGTTGAGATCATCCTCAAAAGGATGCATTGAATAAGGCTTGTGGATGTAAAATAGGATCAAATAAAGCATAAATAAGCCTAATTTTAGTAGGGAGGGCTCAAAAAAGTGTGAAAAATATAGAGGGATACATTTTCCTGCACTATAAATGTTTGATGATGTGGCCATGAAACCATAATTCTAAGTAGGGGACTTGCCAAGTAAGTTGTTGAAAAAAATTGGGAGTCATTTAAAATTTCCAAGTAGAATATTGAGAAGTGCAAAGCTAGGGTGCTCAAGTTTCGGGTCCTTTCCTGTATCCTATCCCTATATAAATAATAGAAATGTCAGGGTCTATAACAAAGAAGCAGATGGTAGAGTGTGGTGATGGAATAAACTTTCCTATGTTTTGTTAAATCTTTCTTTTTATAATGGGCCTAAATTTTCTCCATGCTCTTATCATCCATGGCGCTTGGTTGTATGCAACATGCAAAAAAAGGTAAAACCCCTTGCCAATGCATCTAAAAAAAAACCCATTTCCACGAATAAATCTTTTGTTTATACTCAGGATAAGATGTCATTATAGCTAGCGTAAAATCTTTAGAGTTGCATCATCTTCACACCCTTTAATTGTCGTCATATGTAATGTTGTGGATTATTTCATCAATAGCTTAACTATCATTACAAATCAAGTTTAAAATGACTAAGAATCCATTGCAAGTAATGGTACATGCTTACAAAAAAAAATAGCTTACTCTATATGCAAGTGAGTAGAGAAAGAGTATTGTGACATTTACAAGGAAAATAGCCTATTGGAAGCACGTAGCCTACCTACAAAAGAAAACAGTTCTATAACACCAATATCTAAGAATCTAGTGTAAAATATGCATATTTTGATGATGTGTAGACATAGGTGGAAGAATGCAAATATTATCGAAGGTGTGACACCAAAGGTGAGAAGAAGTGGTCCTTACTAGAAGATAATCTTCTTCATATCTATCTATTTATAACATGCAAAGTGGGAGGGATCAATGAACTGTAAAAGGAGGGATTGATAGGAATATATAAGATATATATATATACACTCACCAAGATGATTTATATGAAGCATAGAAATATAGATGTCATGAAACTCATGAGGATAGAATAGGAAGGGGAAGATGATAAATGGTGAAATTTGTAGATACCTTTTCTGCATTTGCTAAAAAAAAAACATTATTATTGTTAATCAAATCAAGCAAACCAAATAGAGCATCCCTATGAAATATTTAACCATGTTAGATATGGAAACAAGATAAAATAAAGCAAGGAAAAATAAGTGAAAGCATATGAAAGCATGAATCAAACTCTATATCATAGTAGATTGGTGCTCCTTGATGTGGAAAGAGAGCCCTTTCCCAATCCCCAATAAGAAAAAGATGCCAAGATGATGATTTTGAAAATGCAAGAGATTATGCATCAAGCTAGATAGTTGTCTTGTAGCCAATTGTTGTTGTAGAAATTATTTGCATTTACAGATTTGAGGTTGGAATATTGAGGGTTTTGGATGAATGTGGTATCTTTCATGAGCCAATCACAAGATGTCACTTGTCAAGATGTGAGAGGATGAGGGTTGTGCACATTTTGGTCAATGTGCCAATTTGAAATTTGAATTTTGATGAAATGACATGTTTAGGGGCAATGAAAGAAGAGAGTTAGTGCCAAGTTGACTTGTGTAAAAAACATGTAAGAGCTCATAAATGCCAAGTTGGAGGACAAGTCCTTTGAGAGGGAGATTCAAATTGGAGGAATATTCCATCTTGATGCCCTTCTGAAAGATATTAGATGAAATAATAAATCAAATAAATTGATTTATTATACAAGTGGGTGGGTTAGTTAAGAGTTTAGATTTCACTCAAGTTGAGCCAAAAGCTAGAGAATGGGTGATTATGATTAGAGGTTAATTAATTTAGATTAATTAACTTGGAGGATTTTAGGGGATTTTGATATAAATAATTTTGATTTATTGAATCAAATAAGAACTTAAGGATTTAATTAAATAATTTGATTTATTTAATTAAGTATGATGAAGCTAGAGAATTAATCAATAAATTGTTTTAATTGATTAATAGAATAATTTGATGTTAATTAGAGCGGATGTCTATTTTACGTGTCTACCTTTTTCCCCTCTTTGAAGCAATGTACTTGTTGCATTGGTTCAAATGATGATGTCGCTGACATCGAAGTTTTTTTTTTTTTTGTTTTTTTTCGGATGTCCTAACATAAATATGTACTTTAGTACATTGCCCCCTTGAGAGATTGAGCGAAAAGATTTGATTTGAGGTCGATCTCACGACAAAGAGGTTCAAAATGGAAGTATGGATGGTTATGACTAACTGATCTATATGATAATGATGATGCAAATGAAATGTTCTTTTAAGATGCTTAGAATAAAAAACATATATTATCCTAAACAACTTAAATGATTATGCAATGCATGTGAGATGGATGAGATGGATGATGTTTTCCTATAATGATATGATGTGATTATATAGAATGAGAGCGCAGATGAAAGATGGATGCATTGTGTTAGCGTGGAAGAGGATAGAAGAATGAGAGGGATCAACTCTTGAATCCAAGAAGATGCAAAAGTCCAGAAAGGCCACTTTTTAAGAGATGATGATGAGAGATGGGTGATGTATTCCTTATCTAGGGATGGGAGAGATAAAGAGCATAAATTTCCTTACATTTTATAACACACATAGGTGTGATGCATCAAGGTATAAAGAACTAGGATTGCGTTGCACCTAGTGTGATGGACTTTGACTCAAAAATTGCATAGGAATGCTCTTGTTTACACTTGACATACATAAACCTTGCTAGGATGGACCCAACAAAGAAAATATTCATCAAGTTATATTACAAGAATGTCCAGCAAGTACAACAGACAAAAATATAATGATCATTGCCCCATTCCTTTCTCTCTAAACCTATTTTGTTTTGGCATCATCGAGAGGTCCTTGGAATGAATGAAAAATAAGATAAGCGAAAAAGACCAAGAAAAAGTAAACAAACACGCTAATGTTCTTCATACCACTAGCCAAGGATAAACTAAGGTGATACCTGATTTGGATGTCCATTGTGGGAAGGATGCATCCTAGGACATGTTGTGATCAGGGTTTTGATGAGATTGATTGGATGATAAGCTATCGATACTCTGAGTCGACCAAATTTATAATGGATCTAGAATTGAGAATTTTGATGATTAGGTCTTCACTTTTGAACCTGCTAGACTTGCTTCTAACTAACTTACCAAAGGATGAAGGCAACGATTGATTTATTATGAGCCGTGATCATTGTGAGTGAAAGAAATATGAGATAGATGCACCATTTTGGGTTTTTCAAATATTTGGATGTTTTTGAATTTTTGAAAATGTTTTGAGGTTGTTTTGATTTTTGGATTTTTCAATGTTTTTGGTATTTTCAAGATTTGTGAATGTTTTTCGATTTTGTGTCTTAGGGGCCAATCAAGGATTAGCCTTGCCTACATTTAAGCTTAGAGACTATGTAGTTCAGATGACAAGTGACTTGAATGTTGATGAGATAGATGGGAAAACAGATTGCCATTGTGACAGACACCTAAATGACTGACCTAAAATGTGAAATAGATGGGCAATGGATTGCCATTGCAACAGATGCATAAAGGTCTGACCTAAAATGTGAAATAGATGGGAAAACAGATTACCATTGTGAGGGATGCCTAAAGGACTAACCTAAAATCTGAAATAGATGGGCAAACGGATTTCCATTGTGATAGACGCCTAAAGGACTCACCTAAATGTGAAACCTAAATGACTGACCTAAAATGTCTGAGCAGATGATCAAAGATCAACCTTTCCTACATTCAATCTCAGAGACAACGTAGTTTGGCCTCCATGTTTTTGATGTTTTTATGACTTTTTGATTGTTTTTAGATTTTTCGCGTGATTTTGATGATTTGGATATGGATTGATTGATCAAATTGATGGATTTGATCATGATAACATTGTTGAGGATACACAAAAATGCAAGGATAGTGTTAAGCAACACAAGGATTGGGAAGGATATCCCAAGATGATGATGGATTCATGATATCATCATTGTTGAGGATACACAACAATGCAAGGATAGTGTTAAGCAACACAAGGATAGGGAAGGATAACCCAAGATGATGATGGATTGATTATGATAACATTGTTGAGGATACACAAAAATACAAGGATAAATTTTTAAGCAACACAAGGATTGGTACGGATATCCCAAGATGATGATGGATTGATTGGATTTGATTGATTAGGATTTTGAAGCTTGATTTGGAACAAAATTGTTTTGATTATTTGATGTGACATTGGAGTACACATTAGATACAATTTATATTGATTGTTCAGATTGATGTTCAATGAAAGATAAAGCTTGCTAAGGAACATCTTCTTGTCAAAATATGCCATGGGCTAGTGATTTGAATTTTTGGCACACAAGTGCTTTGACCAATTTGATTTCACGTTCACCAATGTTTGGATCACCACATAAGTTAGAAGATATAGATCAAGATTTATTCCCAAAGCAAGATGTAAATATTTGCCCCCAATGTCTAGCAATATTTGAAAGGCCATGCATAGATTCTTAGATGAATGGATATGAATTATCTTGTGATAAGATAAGGGTGTTCAAATAGAGGATTATCATTTGGATAATGCTTCAAGGCTCAGATAACGTTGGGTAGGATGGGATCAATGAAAATGACCCATGCCAAGATGTTTACCATAAGCAAGTGTAAAGTGTGCACCAAATTTTTATCAAGATAATGAAAATAGATGGTAATGGGTTGGATAAATGGTTCATGGATGAACGAATGATATGGATGGAATGTTGGCTTTATTATGGATGTGATAAGATGCTTTCTCCTAAACTAGCATGCATAGATGCACAATTCTACACATGATGCCTATTTTCTAGTTTTTCATCATGGTACTTGTCCAAAGTGCCACCAAAGTGGTTTTCACCAGAGGATGATTTTTTTCTTTACTGTTTTCAATCCTTTTTCTGATTTTTTTGGGATTTTTATATTTTAATATTCTTTTGTATTTTTCTGAAAAATCTTAAGCTCATGTTGAACCACCTGGTACTGTTGATGTTGATTCTTTTGTCATAACATACCATCGATATCCTTCTTGAAGAGTTTTCTTTGCCAAGATACGTGCACTTGAATGCAACTTTTAAGATTCTCGATCTTCTTTGCTGACACCAGAGTTAACTTTGTCTTTGTGTGCACATTGTGATAGAGCACCTTTTGAATCCTTATGATGAAGGGTCGTTGCCAACACATGGTCAATTTGAGAATTGGATATCATGTGTGGAGGCATAGATGGAGTGTGTTTAGGAATAAAATATGGATTGGTTGATAGTTTGGAACCTTTGACTCTCCAAACTTGGGAAGATGAGCAATTATGGGTGTATACAGAAGTGTGCATGGAATTAGGAACAACAGTTTGATATACCTTGTACGTTGCTTGAGAATCCTACTTTTTCATTTGTGGACATCTTTGATGGATACTTTCCCCTTTTTTATTTTCCCCCATAGTTTCTTTCACTGATGGAATTTGATAGGGATAATATTTCTTTCTATTTTTTGGTATCCATATGTATTTGATTTGTCCTTCATGCTTTGCTACTTCTTTTTCATTGATAAAATTATTTATGCTTTGATTCAACTCTTTCTTTTGAAGTTGGTTCCAATTCATGGATGGGGTGATGGTTGGATGAAGATTCATGATGTGGCAGGTTGTAGTATTTACATTGTTTTCATCATAAGGATTCTTCATTCTCCCTATGTGGACATTTGCTTGAGATGAAGTTGCCCCCAGTTTTATAGAAGTTTCACTAATATGTTGAGATCCCTTGATTGTTTAATAACCAAGTCCTTGATGCTTAGGATTGCTAATAATCTGCACTAGTTCTAGGATACCTTGTTCATGTAGACCTAATCATTTTCCTTGATAATTCATTTTATCAAAAACCTTATCTACAATAGGATATGATTTAACTTGGAAACAAGATGCTAATCCTTCTCTACTCTATGGAATATCTTCAAAAGTGACAACTTCTTTATTGATGAGATAGCTTTCCCTAAGAAAGGTAAATGATCCAGTTTATAAGTGATAGGATCTTCCATATGTGGGATGACTTCCTGATTGATATTTTTAGCTTGATTTTGTGAAATATCAAATTTTAATGCTTCTTCAAGTGATGTTACAGATTAATTGTAAAATTATTCCTCATGATTCATTCTTGATATGCTTTCATATGATTTTTTTGATGAATCACAACTTTTGTAGAAGCCTTCTTCATGATCTATTTTTGCTAGGTGTTCATAGGATGTTTTTGATTCACCAATTTTTTAGAAGCCTTCTTCAAGATTTGTTTATGCTATGTCCCTATATTTTTCTACATCTTGGTCAGATTGTGCACAAATTTTAAGATTAGGAGACTCTTGTTCCTTGGTAATGATGTCAAGAGTATGATACTCTTTCCTTGAATGAAAATCATCTACGTGTCCATCCAAAGAAAGCATCTCATGGGTAGATGGAGGAGTATGTGCCATATGGATATGATCAGCTTTTGTGACATTTTGTATAGATAAGAGAGTGTTCATTAGATCATTGTAGTATCTTGGAGATACAAATTTTTGATCTTGTTTAATGTCGGAATTGCTTTCAACATGCTTTGGATCAACTTCTTGACATGGGTCAATTTCAAAGGATGGATTGTCTATAAGGGATTCTTGGACCTTTTTATTAGGAATGGGAAGTGGATCAATATCTTGTTGATCTTTGAGGATTCCTTCACTATACATAATCATGAGGTCAAGGAATGTCAGTATGTATTGGGAAGGACCATTGCTAGACCTTGGTGATAGATTTTGATCATTATTTGGAATAAATTCTTGAGATATGTCCTCTAATTTGTTAGGTGATGTAGAGACATTTTCAACACGATCATTGGTGGATGGATATTGGATTATATCAATAGGATCAAATAACATCAACACTCCCTGAAATAGATCTTTGTAGGAGGGGTCTTGATCATGACTAAAAAATAGCTCAAGTGATGTATGTTGATTTGATCATTGGATGAGGTGGAAACATCTTCAAGGTGAACATCATTGATGGATAGATCTTGATCATTTTTTTCAAAAATTGTGGTGGGGAGGTTTTTAATGCTATCGCTAATGGTTCAACTCTGATTATTGTCCCCAATAGCTATTAGCTTTTCATCAGTCAGATCTTGGATGAGATTTTTGAGTCGAATACAACATGATGTTGTGTGTCCCTTTATTTTGTGAAAATCACAAAAGTTCCTCTCATTATACCCTAGTAGTTTCACCATGGGCTCTTGATAATTCACATAAATGGGAATTTTAATGAGATTTTCTTGTATCAACCATTGCATGACCAATTCGAATGGTTCCCCAAGTGGTGTGCATTTTCGTTTGTTACCTTGTGAGATTTACACTTTAAATTGACCTTGTGGTGATTGATCTTGGAGATGTGGTGATTGATTTTGTTGTTGATGTCATTGATCCTAATATCTAATTTCTTGACATTGGAGATATTGTTCCTGATGTGGTTGTGGAGATAGCTCAATGTTTTGATAACATGGTTCAACCAATGGAAATGTGTATTGATTTGGGGTGGAGATGTCTCTTGGCACAATGGATCAACTACTTTGGCAAGTGAAGCAATTTGATCCCACAAAATTTGATCTTGATTTTGATCTTGAAACCTTTGATATGGTTGATTTGGTTTTTGTTCAAACAGATTTGGAATGTAAACTTGTGGTGTTTGCATGGAATCATGGACGGATTGATCTTGAAAAATGTTATGATTTGGTATGATGTTTAGATTTGGCATCATTGGTTGATATTAAACATTTTTATGATTTGGAAACACATTGCTTGGATTTAGGTAACTTTGATTTTGCATGGGGTTACCTTGACTTGGATCAATACATGGACTTGTCAACATATTGCTTGGATTTTGAGCAACATTGATGGGATTTACAAAAATGTCTAACCCAAAGTTTACCAAGTGTGGATTCAAAATGGTCATGTTTGGTAAAGTTGTACTTGTTATACTCCCATTTGGCATGTATGGATTCAGTGGGATAATTTTGTTTCCTTAAAGATTCATGCATTGATTTTTTGGTTGATAGATTTGTAGGTTTGGAATTTGATTTAAATCTACCATTGGGAAAGGTGGTCCAACATTTAGATTGCGCATAATCACATTTGTTGTACCATTTATGTTTGTACAAGATAATGATCCCATGTACAAATTGTACAAATGTGATTTTTGATAATCAATCGACATTGCGAGACTTGGATAGTTTGGTTGACTTGGATTACTCATGATGTATGACTCAAGTTTAAATTGCATGTTCCTCTTGTGTTTTGACCTTGTTGACATCTAAGGGGTTTAGGACCAATGATGAGGTGAAGGATGAAAGGGGTGAATGATATGGGTGTTTAAACTTTGAGGAACTTTGGATCAATGCTAGACTTCAGGACTTGATTTTATTTTGATTGAGGATAGTTTGAATAAGTGTGTTAAGTCAAAAAAAGTGATAATGCACTTGTGAACTCTAGGAAGTTGTGTTATCCTAGAGTAAAATCATACATAAGAGGGTAGTTTGACTAAGTGTGTTAAGTCAAACAAGGTGATTATGGATTAGATAATTTGAATAAGTGTGTTAAGCCAAACAAAGTGATAATGAACTTGTGAACCCTAGGAAGTTGTGTTATCCTAGAGTAAACTCATGCACAAGAGGATAATTTGAATAAGTGTGTTAAGTCAAACAAAGTGATAATAGATTTTCCTGGAATTCTAGCATGAATGATGTTTTCAAATTTTCCAAGAGTTTGTTAATGAGATGATTTTTGATTTCATTTTTCAAGGGATGGATGAAAATGATGATTTTGATCCTAAATGAACTTGGAAAGTACTTGTTTGATAGACCAAGATATTGAAGAACATGCTTTTCCCTAAGAGTAAATTAGACAAAAAGACCAATGTTTGCATGGAAAACCATAAGGCAGAAGATTGCAAGCACATGTGTTGGATTCAATTGGGGTTAATCTTGATTAATGAATTGATTTTTACCATAAGAACTTCTTGATTAGTTTCAAACTAAATGTCCATGTGTCAATTCCTTTTCATTTCACAAGGTCCATTATGTGGAAATCAAGAAAATCAAGGCAAAGGTTACCTATTGCTGACTTTAGTAAGCAATTTGAGATATAAATTGAAATGTTTAGAAGCCTCTAAGAATAGAATACTTAGGGCAAGAAATAACACTTGAATTTTTTCAATGGTATTTTCTTCCTAAAGGGTTTGAAATTTAGAGGATCGTGCTGAATGTTTGTTTTTCCAATGTTTTCGAGCAAGAAAAGTGTTTTGATTTCAAGAACATGCACAATCCTAGGATGAAAAGACAATATTTATTGGGTTCCCACTTGGATAATTCCAACTGCGCATATTCAGTGTGGATGATTAGATACTTGACCACACAGGCTCCCCCTTATAGTGCACTCGCTTCTCAGGTCAACCAAGCATCAGTACCCATGAATCTCCCATGGAATACTTTTCATCTCTACAACTGAACTTCTTGTTACATGGAGTGGCTTCAAAGGACATGACCTTTTGCACCAACAAATAAAAAGGATGTTGGCCTTTGCTAAACAAGGGGTTTTAATTCAAACTTTTTTGTTCATGGAGATTGACCCATGCAGAAAGAGACCATTGTTTCCCTTCTCGTCGAAAACAACTGCATGATACTAGCCTTTGTTCTAGTACTCGCTTTTATATCACAGCTAGAAATACACTTGGCTCGTTCCCTGGGGTGATTAAGTTTTCCCACCAGGTAGGCCCTCTAAAATAAATAAAAGTGAGTAAACATATTTGAAGATCGATCAACCTTCATTTAGAAAAAAAAGGGAGAAAACACACAATAGGTTTACTCACCATCACAAAATGTTTTGTTCAATTTTAATCTCAAAATGAAATGCGGAGGTAATTACATTACCCAACTTAAGATCACCAAAAGGAATTTTGATTCTCAAGATCGATGTGAGGTGCAAGAGAAGCACTTACATCTTTTTGATGGTATTACTTTGAGTAAGAAATTAAAAAAGAAAGAAACACTTGTTCATTTTAAGTCCACAAAGCAATGGTTTTGATTCACTTTAAAACACCAAAATGAGATATGAAAGTTGCCTGGTTCAATTGTTATTTAAATCCAAAACTCAACTCTATTAAGTTTGTCCTAAATTTATTTTTTATGCCCTTTGTAGCAAAGATTGAAATGTTATTTTTAGAGGCCAAAAAACGATGTGAGTTGATCTAAAATAGAAAACTAAAACATTTAAAAAATCTTTATGAATCTCAAGTTTCAATGCTTGATTTTCTAATTAACTCCAATCTCGCTTTTCTTTCACTTGATTCCAATGTCAACCTACAAAACACTACAAATATAAAATCTTAGAAATGAGATTTATTTCAAGAAATTAATGATAAGTTCCAAACAAAATGAATGCATTCAAGGGTTATAATAAATGCACTCCCATGCAAGAGTTTCCTATGAATTCAATGGTCACAATAAATGCATTTTCTTGCAAGAGTCCAAATCAGAAATTGTAAATGTATGTCAATCCAAAATGAAGCTTGATTAATGGTTTTAAGAGAATGTGACCCCTCAAACTTATAATCTTAAAACTAGAACATGCATTTGATGGTTCAAGTGACTCTATAAGGACATTAATAGTATTGTGTTCATAACTTGGGTATGACAAATATGATTTGAATAAAACATCTTGTGACCTATGCATAGATACTCCATACAAACAATAATCAAGGCATGACAATTTTTGTACTTGATAATACTTTAAGGTAGTTAGTTCATAAAAGTTGCTTTGGAAGCTCTTTTTCTAGGAATGAATTATTTCCCAAGGAATATGCTTAAAATATCAACAAGATTTTAGTTGAGCTTGATCAATGTTATGTTTGTCCTTTGTAATCTACACAAACTGCAATTATTATGTCACTGTCAATAAATTAGATTACTTTCTTTAGACTTTAAGGAAAACAACATCAATCGCCAACTACTAAATAAATAAAGATTTCAAATGTCCTAATCAATAAAGACGCCTCCTCCCACTGATAAAGTTGCTAAAAGTTGTCGATAATAAATGTTATCCTTTCCATTTGAAATCTCTATCCCCGTGTCCTCTTTGTCTAGTAAATATGCATACAAGGTTTAGAAGCATACACAAGGAACATGAACTATCAGCTAGAATGTCTCAGATAAATGTGATCCCAAAGACTGCAATGTTTGCAGAATATGCATAAATTGGATTTGTTTGAAAAAGGCTTAAGGGACATTCAAGCTAATGCAATTGGTAGACATAAATTCAAATTCTAGAGTCTATCAAAGTGGAATGATTGCAGGACCTGCATGGTGTCTAGGTTGAAAATGATGTTGCACTCTTTGCCATAATTGACATCAAACCAGCCACATTTGACAATGAAGCATTTGTATTTAACGCTTTTAAACCCTTTTCCCTTTACGCATTGATGCATCTACACTCTAGTCCAGATCTATGTGGGAGTTGAGTTGATTCTACGTGATGGCTGAATTGAGTTCCATGACAAGGCTTCTTGTCAGCCTCAACCCCAACTATCATACAACCTGTACTATCTAAAGGCACTATTTCCTACTTAATACAACAGTTGAGATTAAATAGGAGCAAAGACAAGTTTTAATTTGGAGATCTATATAAAATCCTGAGATCTGCAACTTTACAAAACCGCCGAAAGAAAGAAACTCAAAATAAATTAGATGTAATAAATTGTGAAGCTTAGACGACACAAAAATATAGAAAAGATTAGATGCATTAAATTGTTTCACATGGGTATGTGTAGGGTCAAGATGGGCCAAAAAGTGGTGGTATCGAAGTGATATGATGACCCATGTGGCTGACGACCTTTTTTTACCCAAAATTGATGAAATGAAAAGGGTTTTTAAAGGAGATTCTAGGATTTCCACCAATATAAATTATTCTTTACTTTGAATCTAATAAATAATTATTATTCATTTTCTATTTGAATTATAACTAAAGTCCTAATTGATAGGTTGATTGAAAAACATCTATAACTTTCAAACGGTATCACATTTTTTGAATCTAAAACATGTGTCACATTCTATGCTTTGCATACTATAGGATTAAATAAAAAAAAAATGAATTTCATAAAGTTTTGACAAAGCTAAGGTGGCTAGACATACGGGTTTTTATATTTTTTAAAATTTGTAATAAAAAAATCATAATTAATTATTTACTTGGAAATAAATTACGAAAAATTATGCATCACATCGGGACATCAGTCCCCTAATTATATCTAAAATATTATAAAAAAATATTATCATTTTATTGTGGTTAGGGTGGTCAGACAGACACCTATTTCTTATTTTATCCTGAAATTTAAATACTACTACATTGAAATTTCAAATTTTCACCAAATAGATTTTTTGTTTTTTTAAATAAACCTAGTAGTTTAGAAACTACATTCAATTTTCTACAAATTCTATTCTTACATATTTTTTAAATAATAAATATAATTTATTCAATTTTTTATGTCAAGTTGCCTAACTCTATTTTTCCTTATTTTACTGCCACTTAAGGGCTTGTTTTTTCCATGATGATCCTGCACATACCCACATGATGATTCAAATAGATAGAAAAAATATAAACTAGGTAGAGACATAATAGTACATTCATCGCTTCATCAATAAAGTGAGGTGAGTTCCCTACAACCATCAATTAGTATATGTGTAATGTCAAAAATAATAAATACTAGTAGCATGAAGATCTAGTGGTGATTCATTTTAGACCTATCAATTGCACATCCTCAAAGCATGGAGTACAACATCTATTTAAGGGTTAAAATGGTAGAGAATAGTTTAGAATACTGGGCATCTTTGAATATATGCGGTGTTGATACGTAAAAATAAATTATATGTTCTCATAGTTTGGATGAATCACGTTCTAATGTTCTTGAAAGTTGTTTAAACCTTATATAACCACAAATATGTTCAACTTGTAACCTTCAATACTAATCATTCCTAGAATGAAAAGAAAGGAAGACTTCAATAGCTACATAAACCTTAAAAGGGGAAAAGGTAGCTAGCTTTATTTCTTTTTCATGATAGATGATAGCTAGACACATCTTTCTGTTCTTTTCCAAGTTCCCAAAATCCCACGTCTTTTTTCACTTAAACATCACCGTCTCTATAAACTATATTCAGAGACATCTTGGCATTATAGGGCCATGGGTTTTCTTGCGAATGTCAGACGATAGTTCTGAATCTCTTAGGGGGCAATGTACTTGTAAACAATATGTCTCGAATTTGGGCTCAAAAGCTAAACCGAACAATGGAAAATAATTTACAATATAAAATAACAACCAAACAACACCAAACTTAGCCTATCGACATGACTCCTCAAGAAATTCAAAATTTTGATAGAGATTATGAAGGAAAATTCAAAGCACATTTATAAGCATATAATGCGGTGATTAAGAGCGGAGATAAATAGCACTTGATCTTATGCTGTGTCGCACCCATGTGACTACTGACAAGCAAATAAGGACATGATATTAATGTTACAGTGATTTCATGCTTCACTTTCCAATGCATTTCATTACCTCCACCAACATATCTTTGTTGGATATTTGTGTCTCATTCCTAAGCATCATCATGCCTCAGGAGGTTTTCTTTGCCTAGTTTCATGATGACTACTAATGATGGTGAAATACATAGAGATACAAATTTCTAACCCACTGGTAGGACAACACTTACCCAAACCTGTGCTTTTTCTTACTCACAGCCACTCCAAGTACATGCACGAGCATCTATGATGGCCAGAGGATTCCTATCCAATGTTGTAGATGCAGTTGCCTCTGAAACAACAATTGTATGGAAGCATATATAGAGTACTTAAATGATTAGGATGATTGCTCTTAGGAATTTTTGGAAATATATATGTATAGACAAATGTCGTGCAATTATAAATGATTTTCAACAAAGAACAAGTGCAGATCTAAATAAAAGAAACTTGAAGTTTATGTTAGCAGGACAACCTGTTTCACACTTGATGCACTATTATTGCATTTTCCAATTAGTTGTCCCTGCTATAATTCAGTTCCCCATCAGAATCGAGTGAATGTTTTATAAAGTGCTTTTACATTCATCATTGATCTGCAAATTTTGAACACTTAAAAGCCCTATTATATGCTATTCTTTTTTTTTCTATAAGAGAAACTATAAACTTTGCAATTCATATAAAAAACTACAAGGAAATGAATGAAGGTCCAAACCTTCCATTCCTTTGTCCCGTTGTTGAGTGGTTGGGGCATGAATTTTTCTTTGCTCTGTCGAAAATGATATGTCAATCAAACCCTACAAGATTTTGCACTCAATTTTATCTATCAATCATTAGTTTCAGAAAATCATATATTTTACAGTCAACATTCAACTAAAGTTCAACCAAGGAACAAAATCAAACCAAAAGTCTCTAACAAAACCAAAGTTACAAAAGTGCCTAAAAATTTACGCAACCATGTCCAAATTAGTCAAATCAGAGTATGCAAAGGTTCAAACCCTCCTTCTAGCACCATTATGTAGATGCCTTTTCTACATTTTCTCAAAAAACCAATTATTATTATTAATAAAATCAAGCAAACCAAATAGAGTATTCCTATGGAATATTTAACCATGTTAGATACGCAAACAAGATAAAATAAAACAAGGAAAACTAAGTGAAAGAATATGATTAAATGAATCAAACTCTATCTCATAGTGGATTGGTGCTCCTTGATGTGAAAAGAGAGCCCTTTCCCAATCCCTGATAAGAAAAAGATGTCAAGATGATGATGCTGAAAATACAAGAGATTATGCATCAAGCTAGATAGTTGTGTTGTAGCCAATTGTTATTGTAGAGATACTTTGCATTTATAGATTGAAGGTTGGAAGATTGAGGGTTTTGGATGAATGTGGGATCATTCATGGGCCAATGACAAGATGCCACTTGTCAAGATGTGAGAGGATGAGGGTTGTGCACATTTTGGTGAATGTGCCAATTTGAAATTTGAATTTTCATGAAATGACATGTTTAGGGGGGATGAAAGAAGAGAGTTAATGCCAAGTTGACTTGTGTAAGAGACATTTAAGAGCTCATAAATGCCATGTTGGAGGACATGTCCTTTGAGAGGGAGATTCAAATTGGAGGAATATTCCATCTTCATGTCCTTTTGAAAGAAATTATATGAAACAATAAATTAAATAAATTGATTTATTGTGCAAGTGGATGGGTTAGTTAAGAGTTTAGATTTGACTCAAGTTGAGTAAAAAGCTAGAGAATGGGTGATTATGATTAGAGGTTAATTAATTCGGATTAATTAACTTGGAGGATTTTTGGGGTTTATGATTTAAATCATTTTGATTTATTGAATCAAATAAGAAGAACTTAAGGATTTAATTAAATAATTTGATTTATTTAAGTAAGTATGATGAAGCTAGGGAATTAATCAATAAATTATTTTAATTGATTAATAGAAGAATTGGATGTTAATTAGATCAGATGTTTATTTGACGTGTCTACAAAATCAATGAGAGCCCTATACAAACTAGTGAGTCGTTCAAAAATGGTAACTTTGAAAGAATTTGTAATTTTAAGAATCCCTCATCCATATAAATGTTCTCACTCTAAGTGAGTTGAAGATTTTAATTTTTTAATTGTGGAACAAAGTTAAACATCCAAAATAAATTTACTCCAAAGAATGACAATAATATATTTAAAAGAGCTCACACATGACTAGAATATACTTGTAAAATGATTAGTCACTCCAAAAATTTGAGAGATTCACTACATATAGGAAGCTAAAGCACAATTTTCTCCATGATAATAAATACATTCATGGATGACATTAATAATATTTAACATGCCGCATTCTCAATATTCTATCAACTTGTTACTCATCATGCCACCTCACTCAATATTCCCATTTTATGATGTGTATCCCATTTCAAAAGTTCTTTTATGCCAAGATTATTTTCCGTGTCAACCATTGCCAATGCTAGCTCACTTTCAATACCTGCCAAGTTACATGTCTATCACTAGCATTTAATTTTTTTACCATTATCAAAGCTCCAAAAAGGAAATGATATATTAAAGGGTAACCTCATAGTTTTCATATTGTAATTACAATCATAAGATTTCATTTCCATCCACTACTCATCTATCTCATATAAAGAGGGAAAGTTGAAGGAAGTGTTGCTCATTCTAATTACTACTCACAATGCCCCCTCCTAGCCATCCTAAAAACTCCTCTAAATATCTTTTAAGTATTGCAGATCTACATTCTCAAGAAGTTGATTTCACAAGGGAAGAATGTATGCTCTTTCATCACTCACAGGCAATTTACATTTTCTACACTCACATATTTACATATTAAGCTTATTTACATGCATGCCAACTACAAATGTGATAAGATTTACCATATGAAAGAACATGACATCAGTCTCATGGAATATGATTATTGCAATGTACACAAGACATGTGTATCCTCAGGAAGCAGTCACTTTGTTTCACTAAATGTAACAAATAGGTTTTCAACTATATCAATTCAGCTCTAGTAGCAATTCACGGAAGGAAAATTCACCATCACCAATTGACCGCCATGGAGAATTCACCATGAGAAATTCATTATGGAAATTAATTCACATTAATATTTTTTAATATATATTTCAAAAACTTTGATTTTATTAAAAATATTAATGCGGTTAATTTTTGGCCATGGTGAATTGGTGGTGGTGAATTTTACTTGATGGTGAATTTTCCTTCAATGAATATTTGAAGATGAATTTTTTGGATGCCTATCAGTTCATATTTGCCAATGTGCTCTTGATCTGTTCCAAAATCAAAGCTTTGGAAAAGATTATGGTGATCCATAATAGCATAAAGGATACAAAAATTGCATCAAATGTTGTAGCTGCAATTGCCCTCATATACATGTATGCAAAATGTGGAAGCATAGACAAGGCACATGTACTATTTGACAAAATGCCTCAAAGATATGTCATTTCATGGACTTCAATTATTATAGGATATGCACAAAATTAATTTGATGAAAATTATTTAGAATCTTTCAACCAAATTCCACAACCTTTACCAACATCTTGTACTAAAATTAGAGCTTTGAAGATAATGTATGGAAATCCATCAAAGTCTAATGGAAGGAGGATTTTTGTCATATATTATAGTTCAAAATTCTCTAGCTCTTCCAATAAATTCTATCCCAGATTCGGCTCTACTTTCAAATTCTTGAGAAATCATCACAAATTTTTGCAATGGTTCAAAGATATACTCAACAAGATGCAATCAATGCTTTCAAGCTCCAACGGCCTAGTGGAATTAGAGATATCATAACAAAAAATCATTCAAATGAGCTAGTTGAAAGAATGCTAATAGGGAGTTGTGGAAGATGTAGAGAAAGACCACTTTCAAAATGAAAGACCATAAGCAACGCCAACATGGACAAATTGGTTGATGGGAACTGAACCTTTATTTCCTTGATGAATGGATGGATGAGATTACTCACATCGTCTTTGGATCTCTTATCCCACATGACATGTCATTGATGGAATATGACAAACTCATTTCCAACAATTCACCACTAGCAATTCATCATCATGGAAAATTCATCGCCAACAATTCATCATGCTGAAAATTAACTGCATTAATATTTTTAATAAAATCATATTTTTGGAAATATATATTAAAAATATTAATTTGGCACTGCAGTGAATTACGACAATGAATTTTACTTGGCCGTGAATTTTCTATAGGTGAATTTTCCATGGTGATGAATTGTTGGTGGTGACTTTTCCTTTAGTGAATTGATGGCGATGAATTTTCCTAGAGCCGCCATTGGTAGTAAAACTTAGCTAGGTTATTTCGTAGAGGGGACACCTTCGACATAATCAATATAAAATTATAAAAAATAAAATAAAATATTAATATAAAATGATTACA
This sequence comes from Sequoiadendron giganteum, assembly GCA_007115665.2. NCBI lineage: Eukaryota > Viridiplantae > Streptophyta > Pinopsida > Cupressales > Cupressaceae > Sequoiadendron > Sequoiadendron giganteum. The sequence goes on along the minus strand of CM021106.1, from coordinate 81,063,920 downwards.
ATGTAAATACGATATATAAATAATTTAATATAATTTGAAACATGAAAACAAAAAAAAATCAATATCATATATATCTTAATAATGGTAATCTAACAAGGAAGATTATATTAAATTCTATATGATATTGATTTTTTTTTTCTTTCATTTCAAATTATATTAGATTTTTTATATATCATATTTATATTGTAATCATTTTATATTGATATTCTATTTTATGTTTAATAATTTTATATTTATTACGCCAAAGACATTCCCTATACGAAATAACCTAGTTGAGTTTTACTATCAATGGTGGCTCTAGGAAAATTCATTGCCATCACCAACTTTTAGGAATCTCAAACACATGGTCTATTCATAGATGTCACTTTGTTATTTAGCTATGCTTCAATTCCTGAAGCCAAAACTATAAAAAAAATTTGTGCTAGTACTCAAAAGCCTCGGGGTAGGTCATAAATCCATCTAAAACTACAGTATTTTTGCTAAATGTGCCCTCTTCATTGCATATAAACTGCAAAAATTTTGGAGCTTTCAATTAGGTTCTTTGCCTTGCTCAAACCTGGGCATTCCTCTTTTCAGTGGTAAATTCCTACCTTCCTTTTGGGAAAGAGTTGTTTCTTCAATAGCTAGAAGAATTATGTCATGGAAACAAAAGTGGCTTTCTTTTGTTGGTAGAATTTAGATGATAAAATTAGTACTAAATTCAATTCCCATCTATTTAATGTTTGCGCTAAAAGCTCTGGTATCAACCCTAACTCACCTAAAATCCATTCTTCAAATGTTTCTATGGAGTGACAATGTTGCGAGGAAAGGAGAAAATTGCCCTCATTGTTTGGGAGAAGGTATGCCTTTCAAAAGAGCTTGGGGGTGCTAGGATAAGAGTTACAAAACATCAAAATATTTCTTTGGGAGCCAAGTTATCATGGAGGCTTTATCAAAACTAAAGCTCAAGATGGGGAAGAATAATGCTATCTAAATACCTTTACTCTCTTCCAAGGGAATATTTTTTCACTACTACAGATTCGCCTAAGGGGTATGCAATCTGGAATTTCATTTCTTCTTCTAGGTCAGTTTTGCTCCCACACCTCTCTTGGTTAGTCCATAACGGTAAGAAAGAAAAATTCTAGGAAGATGTGTGGAATGGCTACCCCACTCTTGCTCATCAAAGATATTGGGGTCCCTTGATCCCATTTCTTAAAAACCAATGGAGCACAAGAGTTGTTGATTACTTCATTGGACTAAATCAAAATCGAGTAATTATATTGTAAGGGAGGGGTATAAGTCCCTATTGTCCTCCAATACTCTTTCCCAGCTCCCCTCCTCTCTCTTTTGGAATGATGCATGCCTCCCAAAGGTAGGGGCTTTTCCTTGGATTGTGCTTCATGATAGAACCCTTTTGGGGGCAAGGTTGGATAGACTAGGTATCACTGCTACCTTCCCTTGTGTCTTTTGTGGGTACTTTTTAGAATATGTAGATCATCTCTTCTTGCACTGTCCCTTTTCTTCTCAGTGTTGGTATTGGTTGTTTCAGAAATTGGGTTGGCAATCTGTAATTGGCTCGTCATTGTCAAGTTAGTTCAAATTTGGCCTATGAGCTTCCATTCCTCCTTTTTCTCTTATGTTTGGGTGGTTTCCCCCTCTTTTCTCATCTAGAACATCTGGTTAGAAAGGAATAATAGAATCTTCAAAGGCATTGCTACCTCCCTACAAGTGGTCCTTTTCAAGATTGAAAAAGCTATCTCTAAAGTGACTAAATCCCATATTCTCAAACAAAATAACAACTTGAAAAAAAATTCATGTTGGGACCACTTTATTTTGAAGGCTTGGTCGTCTTTTAAGTCACTGCCATTTCATGGTTAGGTATGTGCAGGATCATGATGGGCCAAAAAGTGGCGATATGTAAGCCATATGATGGTCCATGTGGCTGATGACATTTTTTTTACCCAAAATTGAGGAAACAAAAAGGGTTTTTAGAAGAGATTCTCAACTTTCCACCAATATAAATTATGCTTCACTTTGAATTTAATAAATAATTATTATTGATTTTCTATTAGAATTATGAATAAAGTCCTGATTGATAGGGTGATTGAAAAAAATCTATAAATTTCAAATGGTATCACATTTTTTGAATCTGAAACATGCGTCACATTCTATGCTTTGCATACTATAGGATTAAAAAATAAGAAATTGAATTTCATGAATTTTTGACCAAGTTAAGGTGGTTAGACAGATGAGCTTTAATATTTTTTAAAAGTTATAATAAAAAAATCATAATTAATTATTTACTTGGAAACAAGTTATAAGAAAATGTGCATCACATAGGAACATGAGTCCTCTACTTATATCTAAAATATTATAAAAAAATATTATCATTCTATTGTGGTTAGGGTGGTCAGACAAACACCTACTTCTTATTTTTACCCTGAAATTTAAATACTACTGCATTGAAATTTCAAAATTTTACCAAATAGATTTAAAAAAAAAAAAAAAGGTCTAGTAGTTTAGAAACTACATTCAGTTTGCTACAGATTCTATTTTTACATTTTTTTGAAATAATATAGATAACTTATTCAAATTTTTACGTCAAGTTGTCTAGCTCTGAATTTTTGTCTTTTTATTGCCACTTAAGGGCCTATTTTTTCCATGATGATCCTGCACATACTCGGTTCCATTACAAATAAGATAGATAAATTAAGAGAAAGGAACGAAGTAAAATGGTTACCCCCCCTCCAAACTTTTTGAAACTTAACTTTGATGGGGCCTCAAGAGGAAATCCTGGGTTTTCAAATATCGGGGTTGTTATTTCCACCTCAGAGTCAAAAATCTTAAAGGTTGTATGTAAGATTATTCCCCCAAGGACAAACAATAAAGCTGAGTTGGAGGCCTTAAGCCTTGGTCTATAACTAGCCCATTCATTGGGAATCAAAGACATTCTAATAGAAGGCGATTCAATGGTAATTTTCAATGCAAGTAAAAATAAAGAGTCTCAAATTTGGCAATTACAATACCTATTGGATAAAGTCCTTTTGCAACTTTCCCTTTCTCAAACTACATTGCTTCTCATTGCTTCAGAGAAGAAAACTATGTGGAAGACTACCTTTCCAACAAAGCATTAGATAATCATCGGGCTTACTCAGAATTTGGTGAGTCTGAATACCCATCCAAAACTGAGCTTTCCTTGTTAACTCCTATTGGGATTTTAAAACATTCTTGATTTAGTTTACCCATCAAATGGAAAGTCTATTAGTAGGATTTTATCTTTTTATGACTTATTTTATTATGATTACTATCTGTTAGCCCATCTTGCCAGCCCAGTACCATTGAACATCTAAGTTGGTGAACTGGCTTTTCAATCATTATTGACCATGACCCTTGGCACACATGAAATAACATTATGTCCTAGAAATTCGTTTTGTATCCCTGTTGTTTAATGATTTCAAATGTATTGGCTCTACTTTTGATCCACACATGCGTAGTCATAATTTCTTTAAAAGTTTCATGTTTTCTCCCTCGCCTCCAAAGATCATTGAGCATGATTATCTCTTTTTACATATATATGTCAAATATTGCTCACACTTAAGAGATTAATGCTTATCATTTATGTGTATGTAACTCTTAAACATGGCCTTTAATTGGCAAAATAAGGTGAGGCCGACTGTGCCATTCCTTGAAATTATAAGTTTTTTATTTTAAATGATGATCCTATGCTTTTCCATGCAATCATAAATTTCGTTGGAGGTTTTCAAATGATGGTTTTGAAAGGCTCGTCAGTACACATTTCGCATGTCGGCCGACTGTTGTATTTTATATGCCTTTCGATATTTATGGCCAAGTTGGTTCTTCACTTATACAGATTTTAATTGTCTTTATTATCTGTTTTCCCTTCAGCATTATTTCACTTCTTCCTGGTGACGACTGGTACAAAATATCATTTCCTCTGAAAGGGTAGGATTATAGTGATCCACACCCCTTTGACCATGAGAAATTGGGTAAAATATTTTGTTTGGTTGATGTCGATTCTTATAAGGCTTGCAAACGGGTGGTGGGCTATCAATGGATTCAAAATAATAGTAGTGCCACCTTCCATGAAGTGCTTTCTCAATTTATTAATTTTTGCATGGATATTCTTTTGGATACATTTGATTTGGTTATGCTTCTTTTTGCAAAATTTGTTCAACCAAATTTACTTTCTACTTTGGAACTTTGCCAAGCTTTGGATAACTATCATTTTGATGTAGGTCTTTTTCCTATTGGGGGTTTTATTTCTCATTATGAGCTAATGACTAATGGTTTTTGTGGAAAATTGTTGTGAATTCTCTGGTCTAGCATTCCCTATAATGACTTTGCAAGAACTGTTCTTGAATGCAATGAATTGCATGAAATTTTTTCTCTAGAAATACTTGTTGCGGGAGTTGATGTTTTCCTTTCTCTTCACTTCCTAGTGGATATTGCAGTAAGGTCAAAATTTAATGATCAAGTTTCAGCTTGCTCCAAAGAGAATGAGAGGGTTTCTGGCATGTATAATCGTCTGCCTCCATCACATTTTGAGGCCAACTCTTCTACTGTGGAAGAAAACTCTTAGGAAGTCTTATTTTTTTCATCCTTTAATCTTGAGCTTTGCATACTTGTCTAGCATTTGCTAGACTAGGGGTTGGTGGGTGGTTAATCCTTTTTCTTCTATGGATATACCATTTTTGGTTGGGTTTCATAGTATGCTTCATATACTTGTATTAGAAACAGGCTCTCCTACAGTCAAGATTGAGTTTAAAGACTTGTTTTTTGTTAGCTTTTTTATAAATAAATAAAATTTTAGTGGCTTTGCCACTTTTATGGAAAAACAAAAAATCTAAAAAGGAAGATTTACTTTTACAAAATATTAAACAAATTTAAATAAAATTTAAACTAATTATACTAGTACTTGTATTTAAAAGAGGTTCAAAGATTACATTCATAGAAAACTATATGTATGTTAATATGTTAGAGAGTATGTGTGTGTGCATGGATGCATTGCAAATTCTAGTTGCATATGGGGATTAAACAATTAACAATTAATAATAAATGCTAAAAAAATTGCTTAAAAATTAAGTATTATCTGATTATGAAATATTTGCATACAAATTTAACACATAATGTAAATGAAAAAGAAAGTTGTCATCAAAATGACAAAAAACACTGCAAATGGAAACATAATGTTCTCATTCAATTGTCAAATCAATATTTATCTGGTTCTTATGTAATAAGTGAGATGTTAGAAGCTTTTATCTAATAGAGCCTTTTACCAGAAAATGACAGCTAAATTTGCTTTAGATAACTCAATAAAAATTTGTATGTAAACTTATTTCAAACTTAAATCTTACACTATATATAACCTATCCACTAATTAATTTGAACAATTTTTTCAATAATTTACCTTATGCCCTCATTAAACTTCTAGAAACCGCTAAATTTGAATACCTATGTGCAGATTCTATAAAATAATTAAAAAAGAATGTTGAATATGTGCTTTCCTCCATAATTGGAATAGCCGGCCTTTCTATTCGGTCTTCTCTTTAACAAATGGAGGAACAATTCATTTCTGAAAAGAAAAGTTCCGAACAAAAGATGACAAAGTACAAGTGAAAGTCCGAATAAAGATTTTGGTATCTCACTTTACGTGCAATAAGGAAGACTTTTTAAGAGTATTTTATTCACTCTATTTTTACAGTGGATTATAAAAAGTAGTTAGTGAGTATTTATTTATATGGATGCATAGATTATAATAATATATTCTGAATTTTTATATTTGATGAATAATTTTATTTAAAAAATATATATATATATATATTTTTTTTCAAATTATTATTTTTTTATTTTATTTTATTTTAATGGTTAAAGAGTGTAATAAATGATAATATAGATATCACATTTTATTTATTTAAGGGTTATTTTATTTTAATTCTAGATTTTTTTATTTTTCACAATATATTTGTTTTATTTTTACATGTGATTTCGAGTTTTACTTTTAAAAAATTGTCTTTTATTGTTTTTACTAATATAATATCAGATTAAGTATAAATTTATCTAATATAATGTTAGTGGTATACATTTTTTACATGTAAATATCATTTTTTAAATATAAATTAAAGTATTACCTCATATTTATCTATATTTGTCTAATATATATCTTTAAAAAAAGTTATATAAAAGACATAGATATGATTCTCCAAGTCTATTCAATATAAATCATAAATCTAATAAAAAGCACTTAGAGAATGATATCTTTACATATTTTCCCTAAAGATAGGCATCTTAGTTTAGTTAATTTAATATACTAAGAAAGTTTTTAATACTATATTTTAAATAGGTCCATCTAAAAAAATTGCTAAAGCTATTTTATTTACAAGAAGAGTTTTGTTTTATAATGGAATAATTTTATTTACTATTTATATGGACACAAATTTTATTATATATACATCTTTTATAATTTTAGTTTGATTAATTATTTAATTCTTCAAATATTATATCTTCACTCAATTTGTGTCCATCAAAATTTTAACTAAGATAAACAAATTTAATAATATCTTAAATTAACAAATCATTTTTTTTCTTGATTAGTAAAAATTTTCAAAAAGTGATCTACCTAAATTTAAACTTAGGTATTTCCTTTCACACATACACACATCTTTGTTTTGCATGCTACTTATTTTTTAAATATTATGTTTATCATTAGATATTAATATTTTGACATGTAAATAGTTGTCAAATTTAAAGTAGATAATAAGATTTTTTGTTAACAAACTCATGTCATTGTAGGCACTCCTTACAACCATGGTAGAATGCATATGGACATAATAAAAATATATTAAATTTATTTTATTACTCCCAAATTATTAAGAACCACTTTGTTTACTTTATGACTTTCTTTATAGATTTAGAAAATTGAAAAATTATTGAATTTATTTCTAACCAATCTTATTATTTTATTTAACAAATACATAAAATATATTTATAATATGTACTATTTAAAATATGTTTAAAATATTCAAAATTTTAGATGTAAACAATTGGAAGACAATATGTTTAAGAATTATTTATGAATTAGTTTAATTATTTTATATTTCAATTATTTTGTATGGCACTTTTTAATAGATTTTTCTAGCGTATCAATACCATTACACTCTAACTCTTATTGCCACTATAGATATACTTCTCAATATAATAATGTATTTATATGTTAATTTTTAAAAAATTAATTCTATAATTTTTTAATATATTTCAATTATATTTTAATTTGTATGTATGCAATAGTGATTGAGAGTCTTTAAATTCATTATAAAACACCTCTTGATTTAATTAAACATATTAAAACTAAAACAAACTAAAACATAAATATAATAATTCTCATAATTCTAAGAGGAGGATGAGGATCATGCCTTAAGAGCACCTACTAAGAAGGCTCATTAGGTAACTTAGATGCAATTCATAACTATATTACTCTACCTAACACAAAAACATATGGGTCCATAAGAAATCTTCATATCACCTAAAGTTATTTGTTAGTTTGACATTATTTTTATTTTTAATGTTTTTGGCTTGTGTAAACTTACTTTTTCATGTTTTCTACATAAAAATTGATATTTAAAATAGGTTTTAGACTTGCAGCCATGGTTCTAAATTTTTAAAATTTATTTTAGAACTCTCACAAGCTATTAAAAAAATGAATTCATATGTTTAATATTTTAATAACTTTTTTATTAAATTATTATTATTATTTCTAAATTATATGTGTATTAGTTTACTATGCTAGAGATTATGTATAATATTATTATAGGAAAATGCATCTAGGGTTTTATCTCTTTGTTTTGTCTATAACATGAAATATATTTAAGGAGGTAATTTGAAATTAATTACTTAGTTATTTTCCAGTTGGTTATTCTTATGATTATTGTTTATTTACACAATAATAATTCATATATTGTAAAGATATATATTTTTAACTCTTTTCTACTAGATATTAAAGATTTTTATTTGTGACTTAGTTGTATAGTTCATAATATCAAGATATTATATTCATCTTTCCGAAATGTGATCAATTTGTAGAAATCATCAATGATATGCATGTAGTAGTTAACTCTTGAAATTCTATGCCTTATTATCATGTGGTGGAGTAGAGGAGAGGAAGAACTCTCTTAATTAGAGTTGAAGTAAAATGTAACTCCATCTGTGAAAGGGTAATATAAAGGGATAATTTAGGCTATGCTAAAAGCCTCGTTGAAAAGTTATAGAATAAGGATACAAGAAGAGATCTAATATAGGATAACATTATTTGGTAAGCATATTGTAATGGGTTTCAAGAATATTTATAGAGGAGATCAGCTTGTGGTGGATTTAATTTCATGAGATAGGAAAAGGAGATGAGAAGACATTGATGGAGGTGGAGTCTATGGTGCATTAAAACCCATGAGATGAGGAAGGGAGATGAGGATGGAAGAGGATATGTATTGAGTGGAGAAGTATGAGATATGCTTTATATATATTAATGAGTGGAAGGAAAAGTAATGACCAAACATGGAGGAGGAGGAGGACAAGATTGTCCTATCTAAATTCTATAGAGGTAAAGGAAGAATTTTCTTATGCAACTATTATAATGATGAAGTTTTCCATAAAATATTTGGACTCTAGAATGGTGGTTCTACCACTCAACTCTCTTTTTGATCTCATGCTCATGATTTTTCTTATCTACCATGTTTGATGCAAGAGTATATAGATCCACAAGAAGTTTCATATCACCAAAAACCATCTAGTTAGTTTTTACTAGTGTAAGATTTTATTTACATTTAATATATTATATCTTGAAGTGTGATATTCAACCTATTTAATAATTTTACTTAGGATAATTATGATATTTAATTATTATCACCTAGTTAGCTAATAATTATATTTGTACACCTTGACTTGAGGTACACAAGTAAAACCACTATGTCATAAAATTTTGATTGATGGTAATTAGATCCCACTATAGACATCTAAAATCATACCTTAATCAACCACACCTAATTTTATCCTATTTAAAGAAAATAATTAAATAAAATTATTATTTAATTAAATACCATCCTTTCCCAATCTTTATAATAACCACTTAATTAAATTAATATTTATTATTTATTTAAGTATTTTCCCTCCATATGATCCCATTAATTAAATAAATATTTTATTTATTGAGTTAATCTACTTTATCATCTATCCTTTTCCATTTAATACTACCCCTCAATCTTGTTCACATGGATCTATTCACATGGTAAGTTCAATTTATCAAATAACATTCAAATGGAAGCAATTAGGATCTTAAACAATAAGAAACTAGAAGATGATAATCAATCAAATTTCATACTCAATGAAATTCAATTACAAACTACTATAAAGATTCAATTCAAAGCAATAAACACGAAATTCAAAGCAAAGGAATCTAAAGTAGTATGCAAACCTCTCAATCCCATTGTGGATTGATGCATAATGAGTGGATGTGGATGTGCATTTGGATTTGGATTTCTTTTTATTATGTATTATGCATTGTTGTTGCAAAATATTGAATGAAAATGAGGGTTGATTAACTTCTCAACTTCATTACATGCATTCTCCTATAGCCTCGCCTTCTACTTCTCACTGTAGTTTTCATCACATGGGTTTTGTTGCCCCTACATTCCCGTCACCATACATTACTATCTCTTTCCATATGTCTTCTAACTTACCTTTCTATTTTAATTCTTTCCTCTTGTTACTACGCAACAACCTTTTTTTTTATTTAAATTATCTAATTTTAAAAAAAGATCTCCTATCATAGGCAACCTCTCTCTATACTTTATCTATACCCATTTTTTATTCTTTAAACCTTGGTGCCCATTCTTTGCATATGTCGACTCCTCACCCTCACTTAGCTCCTACAATCTCCCATGTAGCCTATTGTTCCTCTATTAAATTGAAAACTTTCCCTTGTAGATGTGTGCAACAACCCCCCAAATATTCTCTATATTTTCCATGTGGCTAAGGCACACCTAGAAAATTTGATTTTTTTGTCTTCAAATGACTCCTTTTTCCTCAATGCATCCCATTGTGATTTATTAATTCTTGCAAGAGATGGCACAAACCCTTGTCATCTTCTATACCCCTACTCAAAAACTTCTCTTGTATTGTAATTTGTTTTGATTTTAAATCTCTCAAAATTCTCCATAATGCATGGTCCCTTTGTATTCTCTTTCTTATTTTACTTTATTTAAATTATTCCTTATACATTTGTCACTATACCCCTATTTGGTTTTATTTTTCTTCTTTATACATTTATTAATTTTTCCATAATATGTTGCCCATGCATCATCTTTTCAATTTGGCATTTGATTTTCTTTTCAGTTTTAAAACATTAATATGTCATTTCAAATGCTATACCTCCATAAATTTGCATTTATTCCTATTAATTTCTTAATAGTGAACCTCTTCCTTTGGCTATGTATTCATGCATTCTATTTCATTTTCTCTTCCCTATGAAGATGAGAATCATAATTTTATTGTGAGAAGTTGCAAACTATAAATATGATTTAAATAGACATTTTGTCAATAAAAAATGACAATAGTGTAATTTCAATCTACCACCATAGCCACAAACTTAAAATTAATCAAACTCAAAAACTAGAACAATAACACTCAAAAATATTTTTGGGAATGTTGATTGCTCTTTTTCCTATATGCTCCTGCATCAGACACACCAAGTAGGAATTTTGTGGGCATAGGCTCACAACATTGGGGTTGAGTTGTTGTACTGCTCTTCTAGGTTGTGACCAACTTGCAAAGAACTCCTTCACTATCCAAAATATACGCGAAAACTATTTCTTCATCTTCTTCCATCACCTCTTCAAAACATGTGCCATCTTCCTCTAACAACACTACATTCTTTTCCTTCTCCCTTTCATGTACTCATGTCTACCCCAGCCCAACCTCTTTCACCAAATTACTTCGCCCCCACCACCAATCGACCACCTCCACCAAAGATCACCTACAATATCCTCTACTATTTCTACCTACAAAAGTGGATTACCCATCCTCCAATCTACAACTCGTATGGGCTTCTCTCATATGTTCCTTTTTCCATATCAAGTTATTATCATCGCTCTTCTTCTTGCTCCTCTTTACCACTTTCTTCTCACTTTTTCCAGCATTCCTTTCCAATTTTTCAATCATTTCCTTGATCTTCGCCACTTCCTCATGGACCCTGTCCCATCTTCTAAAAATTATCATTCTCCACTTTGTCTCAATACTGCTCCCAAATTTGTTTTTGCATGGGTCTCCTCACAACCCATACCATCTTGTCTGCTAAAATCTTCCACAACTCACATTATTCACAGATTCAATAATGTAGAGAGGATTTAAAATAAAAAACCCCTCTTCTAAAATCCTCAAACAATTTCTCAAACAATTTCCCAAACAATTCCCCAAACAATTTCTCAGACAAAAAAATAAAAATTGCAATTTAAACTCAACACTTGATTGCACATGAACCCACTGAATTTCTCTATTAAAGGAAACTTATAAAAAATGATTGTTCAGTCTTAATAGAATGATAAATAGACAATAAAAACTCCTAAAAGCATATTATATACAATGGAAATATTCAAATACAATTATATACTCAACTACATGAGCTCTAGCAAACTAATTCACCTTCCAACACTCCAACACTTCTTGCAACTCTTGTAGTTTCATTCCAATACTAAAAAACTTAAATGGACTATTGAAAATCAGTACCAACCTGAAAAATCATACCAAGAACACATTCCCCAAAGAATGCTACACCCTCTTCCTGTATCCTTCAATTTATCTTCCCAAATTCCTCTTCCAAACCCCTTGCAATGAAAAGTGGTTTTCTATTCTTAACTCCTCCTGTCGAGAAATTGATTTCATATGCTCTATTTTTCCCTATCCAATATAGCACAACCCATGGTGTTTCTTCTTATTAAATCCCCTAAAAAATCATTAAAAAAAATTAAATATTCATTCCCAACAACCCTCTAAAGATAGGGAAAAAAATAGTTTTAAATTCTTCTCTTTTTTGACTCCTAAAAAATAAAAAATAAAAAAGAAGGTCTGGGTGCCCACTTCCTCAGTCCCTACATTTTAGGGAGCATTAAATGGTGTTTTAAATCTCCACATTCAAATCCCTTCACCCCAAATTTCCTTTCAAATATTTTTAATTTAAATATTTTAAAACTTTTTTTTCGTTGTTTTTTCCTCCAACAAGTCAACTTGATAATGTGTAAAGGAAAATTAAAATTTCAAGTTTAATTATTCAAATATATATCATTTACCACCTTAAATTTAAATTCCAAACCAAACTTTACTCACCACAAAATTTCAAAATTGCTCAACAAAAATTGAAAATTCTACTTGATACAGGATTGCCAATACCATGAATGCTCCTGCATCAAACACCCATGGTAGAAAAGAAATGTTTCATGAGTGAAACTCATAAAAATTTGTATATTTTATTTCTATCTTGGATCCACCTCTACTCCTTTTTGACTCAAAATTTTTTATTCCTCTCATCCTGCAACTTTACATTAGTATTCCCCTTCATCTTCCCTCCTTTTCTTATCCCCATGGAATACAAATTACCAAACTCTACCTCCCACCAATGTGCTTTATCAAAATGAAAAAAATAAATGGTATTCATACCTTCTTATTCAACACAACATGTTTCCTATATTATCTTTCTTGCTACTACACCTTTTTCTAGACCTCCTTTTGCCTTGTTTTCAATGAAAATTTCCACTCTATTGGTGTCTTTAGGAAGACACACTATTGTTGCAAACTAATTTTCTACACTCAAAAAAATGTTAGAATGATAATCTTGTGAGTCATCATCCACATTCTACAACAACTAATCAAGTTCTTCTATCAGGTAATATTCACCTACATCATTCTCAAACAAGGAACCATCAACAATCCTCAACTTCATATTCGCATCTTTCTCATCATTCTCACCTATTTCCAACACATCTACTACTATAGCTACATCTTTATTCTCTTCATAAGAAGTATAAAAATAAAAAATTACCTCATTACCTTTGGTTGCAACCCTTTTGTAACTACCTAAAATTTTCTCATTCCTCTCTCCTACAATTTCTTCCAATTTTATTAGCAAATCATCCTCCTCACCTTCATCCTTTTTTCTAACTAGTTCAAATCACTAACCAACAAAATTCCAACCTTGCTACATACCTTTCCTACTCTCTCATCCAATGGCTTCAACTTATGATCAAATCCATCCTTTGTCAAACTATAAGTGTTTGTACATCCACCATGCACTACTTTCTTGTCAAACTACCACAATCTACCCAACAACAAATGACAAACTAAATCATAATAACTTCCAATCTTAAATCTTACAACACATTTTTCATTTACTAACACTTTGTGATCATTTTGTAACTATGAGATCCTATGTGGATGCATGTGCCTCTTTCTCTCCAATTGCAACTTCTCAACCATCTATATAGAAACAATATTATCAGTACTCCCACCATCAAAAATAACTTTACAAAATTTACCTTTGCATTTCCATCGTATATAAAAATAATCTCCTCCTCTGAATGGGTTGACTATTTACATTCATCAAAACTCTGCTCATCATCAAGGCTTCACCATCTTTCGCTTCTTCAAAATGTGTTGAATGTGCATCTTCACAATTTATGTTTTCTTCTCTATTCTAATTTATAGTTCTTCTGCTTGGTTTTTCCTCAACATGAGGACACTCGTATGATTTGTGCCCCTCTTCTCCACACTTGAAACACATTATTTTAAAATTTCCTCTTTCAAATCCCCTACCCAATCTTTCTCTTCCTCTAAAATTTTGATCAAGGGGCTTGCTTGAGTTTTCACACTTTTCATCCTTGCTACCCTTAATGTCTCTAATCTATTGTTCATCCTCTTTTTTTTGCACATAAGCCATATCCCTTCCCTTTTGTTTATTCTCAAACCTCTTGTCCATCCTTTCTTCTATCTTCAATACTATTTGATAAACATCTTCAATTGTCACAATTCTAATCAGTGTCATCTCTTCTTGAATACTTGATCTCAAACCATTTATGTATCTTGCAACCTTTTCCTTGGTTTTCTCTGAATGTGCAGTCCTTATAAGAATTCAATGAAATTATTCAATGTACTCCTTTACCATCTTGCTCCATTGCTTCAAGTTTTGCATCTTTTTAAGCAATTCCAGCTCATAGTCTACTGGAATGAATTGTCTCTTCATTTTTTATACCATTTTATCCCATCTTGTAATATTCTCTTTTCCTTTTCTTCCTCTTTCCAACTAAATTTCTCTCCACCAAATTGAAATATGTCACTTCAATTTTGTCTTGGAAAATCTTACTCGGTTTGGGTCTCCAACTTCCTGAAATTCAAAATAAGTTTCCATCATTTATCCAATCTATCAGTTCTTCTAGATTCAAACTTCCACTGAAGTTAGGAACATCAATACTTTATTTTTTTCCAATTTTTGTTAAAACCCTTAACAATGGTCTCTTGCAACTACTGCAACTTCCTCTCTTTGCTTGATATTTAAACTAGCATTCTTTGTGCTCTCATTTTCTTCATCATCACTTCATGGGTCTCTCATTCTTGCAAATCCTCTCTTTATCTCATTTTACAAAGTTTCAACCTACCTTCTCAAGGCTCTAAAATCATAATATCTTACAAAATTATCTCCTCTTCCTCTTCCTCTACCACTATGGGCTCCCCTCCCATCCATTTTTTTTCAACACCCACAACACAATCTCGGTGCACCTACCTCTCTTCGATGGTTTGTTACACACTCAAGATCTTGCTACTCTGATACACTAATGTAGAGAGGATTTAAACTCAAAATTCCCTATTTTAAAATCCTCAAACAATTTCTTAGACATAAAAGGGTATGTGTAGGATCATCATGGAAAAAACAAGCCCTTAAGTGGCAATGAAAATTCAGAAAATCAGAGTTGGGCAACTTGACATAAAAATTTGAATAAGTTATCTATATTATTTCAAAAATATGTAAGAATATAATCTGTGGAAAATTGAATGTAGTTTCTAAAATACTAGGTTAATTTTTGTAAAAAAAAATTCTATTTGGTGAAAATTTAAAATTTCAATGCAGTAGTACTAAAATTTGAGGGAAAAAATAAGAAGTAGGTGTTTGTCTAACCACCCTAACCATAATGAAATGATAATATTTTTTTATAAGATTTTAGATATAAGTAGAGGAATCATGTCTGGATGTAATGCATATTTTTTTGTAATTTGTTTTCAAATAAATAATTAATTATGAATATTTTATTACAACTTTTAAAAAATATAAAAGCTCATATGTCTGACCACCTTAACTTGGTCAAAACTTCATGAAATTCATTTTTTGTTTTAATCTTGTAGTATACCAAGTATAGAATAAGACACATTTTTTGGATTCAAAAAATGTGATACCATTTCAAAGCTATATATGTTTTTCTATCAGACTATCAATCAGGACTTTAGTCGTAATTTTAATAAAAAATAAATAATTATTATTTATTAGATTCTAATTAAAATATAAGTTATATTGGTAGAAAGCTGAGAAGGTCTTTTACAAACCCCTTTTGTTTCATGAATTTTGGGTAAAATAAAAGTCGTCAGCCACACAGGCAAGGTAAGTTGTTAAACACATTTTACGTGTTGAATTTTTAGCATTGGCAAGTCCAAACCAAATCCTGAGCCTAGTACCGAGCCTAATACCTAGGCATTAAATTTTGTGTTAGCGTATCAAATATCTTAATCAAATCGGATATCTGATTCAAATCCGATATCCAATTTGAATTCGATATATGATATGTTTTAGATATGAGTTTTTAAAAAATGATACAATCTTTTTTTTTTTTTGATAAGTGCTACCTTAGGGGGTAGCTCCCAAAATTGTTACTAAAATAGTTTACATTAGTCACACTGCAATAGTGAAAGAGTTAATCAACACCAACAACGTTATCAACTAATCAGACTCTAAAATGCAACTCCAACAGCCCAGGATTGTCCACGTCAGGTTTCTCAAACTTGCTTCGAATGTTGACTATCTCCACTTAATGACTTCCTTGAAACCAAATCATTAGGATTTGACTAAACAGTGCATCAGAGCCAACTCAAGATCATTCCGTTCCATGAGGAATTATGGAATTTGTATTCCCGTATGAGCTTTAGAACAACATTTCTAGTCTTTGTTGATCAAATCATGTAAGTCCTTCTGCGAAGAGTTTGCATCAAATTTTTTTGAATCCCCAGGCTTTTCCA
This sequence comes from Sequoiadendron giganteum, assembly GCA_007115665.2. Classification (NCBI taxonomy): domain Eukaryota; kingdom Viridiplantae; phylum Streptophyta; class Pinopsida; order Cupressales; family Cupressaceae; genus Sequoiadendron; species Sequoiadendron giganteum. The sequence goes on along the minus strand of CM021106.1, from coordinate 81,047,606 downwards.
ATGCAACATCCAAATTTGCCAAATAATCTGCCACTGAGTTTGCTTCTTTGTATGTGTGTCTCACTGAATATTCCTCAAGTTTCTTTAAAGTATTTTTAAGCCACTCCAAAAGGCCTTTTAGTTTCCAATTTTGAATCTGCATCTTTCCAACCGCATTAATACTCAACAGTGAATCCCCTTCCACAACAACTGATTTTATTCCCTTCTCCAAATACAAATCTACGCCCCTAGCCAATGCTTCCAACTCTGCTTCATTAGTTTTTGCGACACCAATATCCCTTTCCAATGCGTGAATGCATGTGCCATGACTGTCCTGAATGATGCAACCTATCCCATACACCCCAGGGTTCCCTTTCGAGGCCCCGTCAATATTGAGTTTGAATTCATTCTGATCAGGAGGAACCCACCTATAGTCTACCTGTTGTGCCTTGGACATCACAAGATCCAAATTGGGTGGTTTTAAACCCGACCATGACTTTTGCAAAAAATTGTCCCAACTAGTGTAGCACGTTCCTTTTGGCCTCCATTGTTTTGCATTTAGAAGTTCACAAATCCTTTCTTTGATTTTTTGTATTACTTGCTCCACCGACAGAGCTGAATCACAAAATGTCCTCCTATTCCATTCTTTCCACAATTGCCCATGTGACCATTGAAGGCATAGCAACCCAGGCATCTGCCCACACACATTTCTTATACCCCCCTAGCCAACTACTGATGAAATCTTTTAGGTCCCTTTGTCTTGTTGTGGACCAACCTAGTGACTTGAGTAGCCAATTCCAACATTGAGCAACATACTCATAATTAAGCAGGAGATGATCTGAGGTCTCCTCATTTTTAAAACATAGTGGACATCTGCTAGGGCCTTGAAGCCCAATAGAGTGTAGACGTTCACCAGTAAGAATGTGTTTATGCAATGTGGTCCATAACAAAGCACCTGCCTTTGGGAGGACTCTAGACACCCAACAAACCTTATTTGGCTAGTTCCCAATCTCCTTATTGGCACTTTGGATCTTGTACCCCAATTTGACAGAGTACTCTCCAGATTTTTCTCCCGCCTAGATTATCTCATCCTCTGCCAAGCTCACCAAGGTTTACCTTGACCCCAAGATTTTTGTTAGAAGTACCTTTTCCACCTCTGGGATATTATGGTCTACATTGTTCACCCAATCTGAGAAGTTGCACCAAGCATCACAACCAACCATAAGATAATCAGCCACTTTTTGACCTTTGGCTTGAATTACAGTCTCAAGCCAACTCCGATTCCTGAAAGTATTTACAAGAGCCTCATGCCAATTCGAAGAATGCCTCCAGAATTCAGCCTAACGCTCATTGCCAACCCTCCATGTTAAGTGATCAGTTATAATATCTCTGCAACTCCATATAAATTTCCATATTGCCGATCCCCCATTAGAATTGGCCAGGGTAAGAATTCGGTCTGGAGAGTCATCATCTAGGTACTTTTTTTTGACTATTTTGCACCACTGAATTTTTGGGTACCTGTATAACTTCCAACATAGCTTTGCTCCTAGAGCACGATTTTGTATTTCCATGCTCCTCAATCTAGCACCTCCATCTTCCTTACTTTGGCTTGTTGTATTCCAATTTATTAAAAGAATTCATTTTGTGTCCCTAGCACCTTCCCAAAGAAATTTCTTCATAAAGCTTTCCATATCTCCAACTGCCTTCTTAGTCAAACCAAAGCAAGACATTGTATAAATCGGGACAACAGATAACATCGATTTTATCATGATTATCTGCCCTGCTAGTGACAAACACTTACATTTCCAAGCTTCCGATTTAATTCTAAGTCTTTCAATTGTGCTTGCCCAATGATCGATTCTAGTGGCACCTTGAAAGAGGGGAGCACCCAAATGTTTTGATGGGAGTGGAACCACCTTAAAGCCTAAAATTTATGTTATCTTCCTGCTTACAGCCACTTTGGTGTTGAAGAAGTGGATTTATAATTTCTCTTTATTGAGGACTTTCCCAGAAGCCTCAATATACCTCCCCAATGATTCCCTAATTGTCTCGGCTTCCCTAACAGAAGCCTCCCCAAACAACATAGTGTCATCTATGAACTGTGAGTGAGTAATCAGATCAAGACCATCTGTAATCACAATTCCCCTCCACACTTTGGATTCTCTCAAAGTTTTGAAATGCCTTCCCATGGCCTTGGCCATAATAACGGACAAAAAGGGAGATAACGGATCTCCTTGTTGGAGACCGTTAGTAGCTTTGAAATAACCACATACATAACCATTTACAAGCATCGAGTATCTGGGAGTAGTGATACAAAAATGAATCAAGTTTAACCACTATGGAGAGAAACCAAACCTTTTTAACACATCGAGTAAAAAACCCCACCGAACACGATCATAGGGTTTGCTGACGTCTAATTTGATTAACATACTATTTAGCTTCTTAGATGATATCGTGTGGATTGTTTCAATAGAGGTTATAATACTATCCATTATTTCCCTTCTAGGAGTGAAGCCATTCTGTTCCTCGAAAATTATGTGACCCAAAACTTTTTTCAGCCTGTTAGCCAACACTTTGGCAAAAATTTTATAAATTGAATTACAAAGCGAAATGGGCCTATAGTCGGAGAAAGAATTGTAGTTTGTCTTCTTCGGAATCAAAGCTATTAGAGTATTTGGTAGGTTGTCGTTAGGTCCTACTACTTTAGAATATTTGAATGTCAATTGTCGACCAGGTAGCTTCCAAGGCAGTTTGCAGAAGGAGATTATTCAAACAACCCATTTTATATTTTCAAAAAAATTTTAAACTACAAAAGACAAGACTAAACCAAAGCCATTACTACTTAACTCGAAAATGATCTTACTCTAAGAAAATCAAGAAATACTAAATTAAAAAGCATAAGACAACTAATCTAGAAAACATTACTACTAAACTAGAAAGCATGGAAACAAGTAAACTAAACAACTAGTAAACTACAGAAACATAAAAGTAAGGAAATAAAAAATTAAGCATCTTCTAAACAGTAAAGAAATATTATCAACTATGGAAGAAAACTTATACAAATTAAAGACAATGGTGCTCTGGAACAACTGACTTGACTCTTCAATAACTTGTTATTTCCTACTGAACAGTAATTTATCTTAAACAAAGGGAATAACTTAATCAATAAAATACTTATCTATCTAGGCTAACTCCCCTTGAGTGGCCAGCTCACGGGCTACTACTTCGTCTTTAACTCACATAATTTATAGATTCGCAAATCCTCTTACGACATACAATCACCATTATTCAAATTCAATAGTTACCAATAAATAGAAATTAGATGACGCATTTCAATAGTGATTTGCAAATCCAAGTAAATAGCATAACAATACTTCTTTTCTGTCTCCTTTATTACTTATGAAATTACAATTTTATAGATAACTTTCTAACTAGATCCTAAATTTATGATGGCATGGATAGCCATTGAAAAAGTCTTCCATAGCTTAAAACTAACTTGATGTCTTTAAAGCTTTTAAAACATGTACAAGGCTCGAGAAGAGCCATAAAGTTTTGAACAACTTAGTTTTAAAGAACTAAAACTAAATCTTCGACACATCATCTAGGCTTCAAGGAGTGGGTTCGCAACATTACTTTGAGGCACGTGTTGGCTAAACTTCTACAATAGCCACATGATGACCTGTTAATCCCTACAACAACACTCAAATCAATCCATTAAAACTGCTTTGGACAATTTCCTCAATTGATTAAAAGAAAGAAAGAAAGCATATTTTTTCTTAAAATAAGTAATTACTTCTCCTAAAGTTTAATAAATTGGCACAGGCTTAGGATTGAATTAGCAAGAATGAGCTTTCTAGATTTTTATTATGATGAGGTTATTTTTACCTCATCATTTCCTACCCTACCTAATTTCGGGTAGGTCCTCCTGCTCCATAGTTAAACCCTTGAGTTTTATTTCATTCTTCATAAAGAGTACTGAGATCATGAGTTTCCCTGGCTGATGCATCAAAAATTTTAGGGTTATGAATGAACCCTCTATGGAACATCACATTCTCTCTCCACTCTTTAAAGAGTCTGTCATTCTGATCTATGTAAATATTAAAAGTTGGGGGTGGATGAAGTAGCAAGGGGGGCCTGTATTTCATTCCTATCCACTTTGTTATAAGTGTTTTCATGATTTTAATTAGAGCATCAACCCTTTTGAATGACCATCTGATGTTTAGAGGAGAAATAACTTCTCTTTTCTTTAAATAAGTTGGAAGAGGCATGCACCTTTCCTCGCAGACATGCCATGCTTTGCCAATTAATTTCTATCCATTTTCTATGAAATTGTCATAATACATCTTAATGCTATTGTCATACCTTTCCCTCATCTTTTCATTAACTAGAAGAGACATAAATGTAGCTTTGAACCCCTCAAGCCTTGAATTTGGTGAACTGATTTGGAGACCCACTATTTTCTCTACTTGTACAAATTATTTTGTTCTAACTTGCCAATGAATTTGATTTCTCATAGTTGAGAGAAATGACCACAATTCTACCTCTCCAACAAAGAGATTAATAAAGAAATCTGTATGATTTTCTAATAACAAATCATGCAGAAAGAATTCACAAATTAAATCCTGATCTTCATGAGTTGATTCTACAAATATTTTTACAAACTCTTTGTCATTAGGGTCATAGGGTTGATCATTATAGATCCTAAATAGTTTCCATCTCAGCCATTATTCATTTAAAAATATTGAGTAAATTTTAAATGGCCTTCTATAGTTCAACAAATAGTCCATAAGTTGGCAAGCATCCTACTTCCCTCTGTAGGCTTTGTGAAATGACTCCTTTAGGAGCACCAGTTCTTTCTTAAGCCTATGATTTTTAGTTTGGAAATTTCAGAGTAAGTAACATTGTTCCATCCATTTTGTTAGCAAAGTTAGAATGCTGACCTAGAACCAATTAGTTCTAACTGGTTCAGTTTGAATTGCTTTGGACTCAATTTGGGGTCTCATGGTGCATTCCTTCAGATCCTCTTCTAGTTCAACTATTCTACTGATAGAAGTGTTCAACTCCTTAGTCTTTATTTTCTTGTCCTCCTTGAAACCTGAGAGCATGAGCATAAATTTTGTTTTATTTTTCCCATTTCTACATCTTTTTGTGCAATATTCTCACTATAAGTTTTATGCTTTTCATATTGCTCTTGCACTTATTCCTGCAACTTGTAGATCTTTGAATCTTTGTCCTACAATTGTAGCTTCAAATCTCTTATTTCCTGATCCCTTTTATTTATTATAGCAATTTGTACAACCAACTCTTCTTTCTACAATTCTATAAACTCATTATTTTTAGACAATTGCCTCTATAAATCAACAATTTCTAATTTATACTTTTCAAATTCAGCACTGACACAACTAGTTTCAATTGTTTCAACAATTTTATCTACATTGCATGACAAATTTTTTGGTAGACTGCAATCCCCTTCAGGTTCTCTATCCTGAGTTCCATCATTGAAAATTTCCTCTATATGTGCAGAATGGGAAGGAAATACTTCACCTGAATCCTCTCTATTTAGGGGTGTTTCATCTCCACTAGCTTGTTCTGAAATTTCTATGGGTTCTTGTGGCCGCTTAGGCTTTTTGTTTTGTGAACTTCCCTCCTTACCCTGTATTGGAATTTCGAAGAATTCAAAAGCCAACCGCTTACTTCTTCTAAGTGGAGGTGATTCCTGCAAAATGATAAGTGTTGGATTTTTCTTTGTTCTCTTTTTTCTTGGTTTACTTGTGTCAAAATAAATAATATTAACCTGTTCTTGCAGGTCAAGGGTTTGGAATTTCTCAACACAGAGGTTTGGCAAATCCTCACCAGGAGTGGTGGGATTAAGAGCTTCCATAGGTGGAGAGCCCTTAGGGAAGGTTGCTCTGGATGATGGAATAGCCTTTTGGGATGATTCCTCTAATTCTATGGTTCTTGCAATTGCAGGCTTCTCCATTTTCTTTAAAAATTTATCCCATTTCCCTTCAGATTTCTTACGGAAGTGATACTTGTAGATTACCTGAATTAACTTGTGGTGTTTCAAAGGCCTAGACCCTATTTTATACCTCTCCATGGAAGTATTTAAGGAATCAAACAATAATTCTGGCATATTAACCCTAAGAGTTGGGTCCTCCTTTTTGTGACGTAGATGGGTCAACATACAAAAGGTAGGCCCTACAACTGTGGTAAGCTGACCTTCACAAGTAAATTACTTTATAATCCATGCAACGACAGTACTCCAAGGTTCTAATATGGAAGTTCTCTGAAACCCCTTGTTTTTCCCCCTGGTACTTACTACTACCATTGGATATGGGTCTCCCTCTCTAAAAAACAATTCAACTAATTTCTAGTACGTTACTTGAGAGGTTTCTTTTATACTTATGCCTTTATGCTCTAATCTAGATAAGCGAGAAATAATCTTAGAACTTACCTTGAAATGCTTCCCTTGAAGTACCGCTTCGCCATTGGCGCAATTCTCAGCAAAGGATCTTACCAGCTTTTCATTATGGCCTTCAAATTTCCTGATGAAGTCTAACCACCCTGCTTCCTCGAACAATCTGGAGATGCTACTCAACCCTAGTAATTTTTTTGCTTAATCTAGCTCTGCCTTTCTTTATCCACCCCCCATTTCCTAATTTTGTACACTGCAAGAAATTCAATTCCAGCACAAAGCTCCCACATAGGTTCTTTTTGAAAATATTGCCTCTGGAATTACTTGTATGTTTTATTTGCAACGAATGCTTCAATGATTTCCAATCTGGATGGAGGTTTGCGAAAGGCTTTGTCATACAAGTGATTGATCGTTGTGTAGCATGAATTACTAATTTGGAAGTCAGGTTTGTGCTAATTAATTATTCTTTATTTGAAAATAACTACCTATTTAAAGAAAAAATTAATACTTACTCTCGTTCCGTGATCGCTCGAAGATCTTAATCCTCACAGATTTGATAGGATGACGTGAAGGCATCGGTTGAAATGATGGTGGAGTTATTATGATATGGTGCAGAATTCTATGGGGGATGGAGTTGTTAATGAGGAGTATGGAGTTGAGTGGCTTACCTACAACTAAAGAAAAAATAGAAAGACAGATGTATCATATATTTTGGCAGAAGAATAGCGAAAATTTTAAAATTTTGAAAAAGGTGGTGGAAGATAACTGAACAAGTCCCAGAGCACGTATTTTGGTCAACGCGCTTGAACGAGTGCATAAGTTATGGAGCATCGGTGTGTGGTGCGACCAAAACAAGAATGAAATGACGGTTCTGGAGCATCACTGAAAGATGCAACTAGAGCAGAAAGGAATGAAAGGTTCTAGAGCATCAATGAAAGATGCATCCGGAGCAGTAACGGAACGAAAGGTTCTAAAGCATCAGTGAAATATGTAGCCGGAGTAGCAATGAAATGAAAGGTTTCAGAGCATTGTTGAAAGATGCAGCCAGAGCAACGCTAAAAGATGCAGCTGAAGCAGCAACGGAATGAAAGGTTCCAGAGCATAGCTGAAAGATGCAGTCGGAGCAGCAACGGAATGAAAGGTTTGAGTGACATGGAAAAGAATCTTCATGACTTTGAACCTTAGTGTAGAATGCCTCCACATCATGATAGCTCTATTCAAGTTTTGGAGCATCTGGCTTTGAAAATGTCAAGTTCCAGAGCATTGGTCCCATAACATTCCAGAGCATCTTTGGAGGGTGCTCCGGAAGTTACTTTCTGCTTTTTGAGAAGTCCTGCAAAAATATAGAATTTTTTTAGCTAAGTCCAAAAACAACAAAAGATTAAATGAAGGGAAATATATTAGGATACATGTCTATATATTTATTTATTTTTATTTTATTTTATTATTATGTTTTTTTTTTTTTTAACAACAGCCTAACATTTTTACTGAATAGACTCTATCATGGCAGAGTCAGCACATTGGACCTCGCCTTGAATTTCGACCATCCTTGTAAAGTCTTCCCTGTTGACTGGCTTATGGTAGACATGTAAGCAATGACCATTAACCAATAGAGTTCATGTGTCACCATAGATTGGATATAATTGAACAGTTTCATTTGAAAAGATTTCCTCAACTTCATAAGGTCCCAACCAGTGAGTTATGAGCTTGCCCTTATGGTCTTTGTATTTAGAATCAAATAACAAGGCCCAGTCCCCATTGTGTAACTCCTTTTCCTTAATGTGTTTATCGTGCCATACCTTTCATTGATGCTGAATTAGTTTAGTTTGATGAATGGCATCTAAACGAAGTTCATCTAATTCACTCAATTGCATAACTCTTTCAACTTGGGCTCTTTTTAAATCTAGACCTAATTCCATTGTCGTTCGTAGATTTTGTAATTCAAACTCAATGGGAAGAAGAGGCTTCTTCCCAAAAACTAGCTCATAAGGACTAAATCCAGTCATAGATATTCAAGTAGTATTGTATGCCCATACGGCTTCAGGGAGCTTCCTGGCCCACTTTTTTCTTCTAGAAGAGACTGTTTTTGTCAGAATATTTTCCAATTCTCTATTAATCACTTCTACTTGGTCATTTGCTTGAGGGTGGTAAGTAGATGACTTTCTATGGCTTACCTGAAAATGATTGGTAAATGCCAGAAGCACTAGAGACATGAATTGGGGTCCTTGATCAGTTACAATAGTTTGAGGGGCTCCAAATTTAAGGAAGATTTTATTATAAAGGAAGTTTGTGACCTGTTCTTCCCTAGCTATTCTCAAGGCTTGAACTTTTTCCCACTTTTTCAGGCAGTCGGTGCAAACCAGTATATACTCTTACCCTTGAGAGGAAGGATCTATGGGTTCGATGAAATCTAAACCCCATTTTTCAAATGGTTCAAGGACTACATGAGGCTGCAATGGCATTTCTGAAGAGGCAGTTGGTCTTCCTACCCTCTGACATTCATCACAATCATGCACACAGTTCTTAATGTCTTTGTGCATTGAGGTCCAATAGTTTCTAGCACCTAGGACTTTGTGGGAAGTTCTCTTTGCAGAGTAATGTCCTCCCGATGGGTCATCATGACAGGCCCTCAAAATGTTGTAGTTTTCATCAGCTTTTACACATCTCCTCAAAATCATGTCAAGGCCACAAAAAAATAACATTCTATGAATCCACTTGAACGGGGCACTTTCCCTGATTAGTCACTCCTTTCGGTTAGATGTGAATCCAGGAGGTATCTCGGATGCAGCTAAATAGTTAGTGATATCTGCAAACCAAGGTGATTTTACAGAAACCACAAATAGATTTTCATCTAGAAAATCATCCTGTATAGGGGTAATGTCATCTTTTTCATGCTTGATTCATGATAGAAAATTGGCTACCACATTATATTTTCCTGCTTTATCAAGAATTGTTGAATTAAACTCTTGGAGAAGCAATAGCCATCTCATGATTCGACCATTTACCACTGATTTGTTCATTAGGTACTTCATAACTGACTGATCCGTGTAAACTATGACTTTATACCCCGTAATATAATGACAAAATTTCTTGATAGCGTGAAAAATAGCCAAGAATTTTTTTTTTGTTGTATAATTCTTTTCTGTCGAAGTCAGATTTTTGTTGATAAAATATATAGCATACTTCCCCCTGTTCTCATCTTCTTGTCCCAGAACTGCTCTGATAGCCTCATCAGAAGCATCAGCATAGATATGAAAGGGAATTCCCTAGTTTGGCCCTCTCAGAACAGGAGCAGAACCAAGTTTTTCTTTGATTGCTGACACTCAGATTTCTAGACAAACTCCACTTCTTTCTGTAAAAGAGAGAACATAGGAGCTGCAATTTTACTAAAGCCTTCTATGAATCTTCTGTATTAACTAGCATATCCAAGAAAACTTCTTACGTCTATCTGAGTTTGAGGAGTTGTCAACTGTTGGATGACTTCAATTTTCTTAAGGTTGACATTTATTCCTTCTGAGGAAATATGATGACCCAAGACTATTCTTTGCTCCACCATTATTAAACATTTCTCATGGCTAAGGGATAGCCTATTTTCCTCACAAACCTGTAGAACTCTATCTAGGTTCTGAAGAGCTTCATCATAGTTTGATCCATAGACTATAAAATTGTCCATATAAACCTCTACATAATCATTAACGAGAGTAGAAAATATAGCAAGAACAACTCTTTGGAAGGTTGTTGAAAAGTTGCATAGTCCAAAAGGAAGCACTCTATATAAAAATGTTTTCCAAGAGTAGGTAAATGTGGTTTTGTCTTGGTCTTTGGGAGCAACCTGTATCTGATTATAACCACTAAATCCATCGAGAAAGGAGAAATACTTCCTCCCGGCCAAGTTGTCCAGGACCTGATCAACAAATGGTAAGGGAAAATAGTCTTTTTAAGTGGCTTTATTATGTTCTCGATAGTCTACATAGATTCTCCACTTCCCATTTTTCTTTGGGACTACCACCATAGGTGATACCCATTTACTATTAGAGATTGGATAAATAAATCCAACACGAAGGAGTTTCTCAATCTCAATTTTAACCAAATCCTTTAATGCAGGATTGAGTCTCCTTTGCCACTGGCGAATAGGCCTTATATTGATATCAGTATAAATATGGTGAGTACAAACACTTGGATGAATTCCCCTCATGTTCGTATAATCCCAAGCAAAAGCTTTGGATCTTTGTACCAACATATTAAACAACTTATCCTCCTAAGTTTCTATCAACTAATTGATGAGGAAAAAATAACCTCATCATAATAAAAATATGGAAAGCTCATTCTTGCTAATTCAATCCTAATCCTATGCCAATTTATTAAACTTTAGGAGAAGTAATTACTTATTTTAAGAAAAATTATGCTTTCTTTCTTTCTTTTAATCAATTGAGGAAATTGTCCAAAGCAGGTTTAATGGGTTGATTTGAGTGTTGTTGTAGGGATTAGCAGGTCATCATGCGGCTGTTGCAGAAGTTTAGCCAACACATGCCTCAAAGTAATGTTGCGAAGCCACTCCTTGAAGCCTAGATGATGCACCGAAGATTCAGTTTTAGTTCTTTAAAATTTGGTTGTTCAAAACATTATGGCTCCTCTCGAGCCTTCTGCATGCTTTAAAAAGCTTTAAAGACATTAAGTTAGTTTTAAGTTAAGGAAGAATTTTTCAATGGCTATCCATGCCATTGTAAATTTAGGATCTAGTTAGAAAGTTATCTATAAAAACTAAAATTTAATAAGTAATAAATAAGATAGAGAAGAAGTATCATTATGCTGTTTACATGGATTTGCAAATCACTGTTGAAATGAGTTATCCGATTTATGTTTATTGTTAACTGTTGAATTTGAATGATGGTGACTATATGTCGTAAGAGGATTTGAGAATCTATAGTTTATGTGAGTTAAATACGTAGTAGTAGCCTGCGAGCTGGCCACTCAAGGGGAGTTAGCCAAGATAGATAAGTATTTTATTGATTAAGTTATTCCCCTTGTTTAGGATAAAGTGTTGTTCAGTAGGGATAACAAGTCATTGAAGAGTCAAATTAGTTGTTCCGGAGCACCATTGTCTTTAATTTGTGTAATTTTTCTTCTGTAGTTGATAATATTTCTTTACTGTTTAGAAGATGCTTAATTTTTTGTTTCCTTACTTTTCTGCTTCCGTAGTTTACTAGTTGTTTAGTTTACTTGTTTCCATACTTTTTAGTTTAGTAGTAATGTTTTCTAGATTAGTTGTCTTATGCTTTTTAATTCAGTATTCCTTGATGTTCTTAGAGTAAGATCATTTTTGAGTTAAGTAGTAATGGCTTTGGTTTAGTCTCAAATTTTTTAGTTTAAAAGAAAAACTAAAAATATAAAATGGGTTGTTTGAGTAATCTCCTTCTGCAAACTGACTTGGCCACTACATGGTCGACAATTGACATTCAATTATTCTAAAGTAGTAGGACCTAACGATAGCCTATCACTTTTTGTCACCATTGCCGGGGAAACTTCTTAAAATCCTTTGAAAGTCTTTTTGTTAAAAGTGTTATTAGGAGACGGTTTGAATAACAAAGTTTTATGCCAAAAATATCTTAGTCAGCTTTCTTTTCTGCATGGTCAGGAAAAGGGGCCCCCACAGATGTTTTATACCTAAAACCCCCTCAAAATATGTACATATCATACATAGGGAAGCCCAAGGCTCAGACGACCACACTTTTGAAGAATTATTTGAGCCTACTCCACCTGAGGCTGTCCATTATTTACTTGTTGAGCAACCAGCAGAACAACTAGATATCAAGGAAGTTTTTTTTGAGGAACATACTCTTCTAAACACCATGGGAGATCATAGAGCTGAACGTAACCACAATGAACCTCAGCCTCCTAGAACATTTACCTATCCTATCATGTTGGACCGTGATGATGATATTGCCATGAAGAAAATTTCTCTAGCTTTCCTTCCGACCTTTCGTGGCTTGCCTACAGAAGACCTTGGCCAATTTCTCTTTGAATTTAAAGTTCTATGTCAGACTTATGATTATAAGAACGACAATCAAAATTTGAAGCTTTTTTCATCAACTTTGAAGGACTCAAGAATGTGCTGGTTCATGGGATTGGGTTCAGGTAGGATAACATCTTGGGAAGAATTGGAAACTATTTTCTTACACAAATACCAAAGTTACTGTAGGGTAAGTGATCACAAGGAGGAGTTGTTTAAACTAAGGAAAAATGAGGATGAAAGTTTAGAGGACTATCTCGATAGGTTCCTCTTCCTCTCCAAGAGGTATGGAGAAATGACCATTAGTGTAGAGATTCTCAAAACAATATTTCTTAAAGGTCTTGATGATGACATATGTGAGCTTTGTTGGAATTTCTCCTATACTAGGGGAGGAATCCACAAAACTAATCTTTTTAAAGGGTCAAATGAGATAGGTAAGCTCCACGAAGAAATAGCAAATCTAAAAACGGATATTCTCGTACAGTTGAATACCACTGTAGATGGTATATAAGCTAAAACCCCGCAACCCTGAGACCTTGTCAATATATTGTCCAAGGTGTCAGAATAAACACATGTTGCATGAGTGTCCTTTGGATAAAGTTAATGTTTTTTAGTTGTGTGAGAAAAATCATCCTACAAACCAGTGCGAGCTTTTATCAGATATTAAGAATACTGAGAAAAAAACCATTCAGGTTGAAGAAGAAATGCATTCTTTAAACCAATGTCAAGGAGGTAATTTTTCTTATGGAAAGAATCCTAATCCTGCATGGAGACCACAAAATAATTGGGCTCATAATCAATGGACTCCATCTTGGAATCAGTCACCTCCACCTCAACCTAATTGGGGAACTCCTTCTTGGTGATCACCTAATTGGACAAACCACACGTGGGGCAATCAACAATGCCCAAATCAACCCCAACAATAGTGGTACCAGCAACATATAGTACCCCAATGGAATCGGGCAAAAAATCAGTTCTATACTGAGCCAAGGAGGAATCAACAGTAGAATTTGTTACCCCTAGCTCAGAACCCTCCTCAACATGAGAAAATAAATCAACTTCAGCTTCCAGCGCAACCACTTCCCAATCCTAAAAATAATTGCCAAAATACGCGAGTTTATTCTTCTGAACATGAAAATGTTACTGGAATATACACTTTGGAAATGTGAAATTGCATTCTAGTCAAACTCTTCAACCACCAACCATTGAAGAAAAAGAGGAGGAAACTGAGCGTACCAGTCCAACAAGAGACACATCATCTAAGAAGGATATTACTCCTCAAGACAACGAACCTTTTTTAGCGGTAGGGGCTGCTGACTTATCTCAGGGGGAGGAGGATCCACTCTAAAGTCAATATAAGGAGGATCATGTTCCAAGAAAGAAACGGATGGCACCATATCCAGAATGTTTAAAGTCCATAACTCCGGAAAATACTCTGGAAGTATCTTTGGCTATGGAAACTGCATTAATTCAGGAGATTAAACAATTGAAAATTGAAGTTCCTTTCTTGCAAGCAATAAAATAAATCCCTAAATTAAATAAGTTAATAAAATAGTTATGTATCAAAACACCAGGGAGGAAGCCAAAAATGATAAACACCATTCATACTGATGGTTATTTAGCTGATTTTCTATCTAGAAAGACTATTGCTCTCAAATACGATGATCTTGGAAGTCCTCTTATAACTGTTACGGTCAATGAGGTAACAATACCAAATGCATTAGTGGATCTAGGAGCAACTATTAATGCGATGATAGTGGATGTAATGGAAAAATCAGGGTTAACTAATTTATGTCCCACAACCACAGTCTTACAAATGGCAAATTAGTCTACAACCATCCCAAAGGGTGTCATTAAGAATGTCCTTGTCAAAGTTGATGGATGCGATTATCCAGTCGACTTCCATGTGATTCAATCCTTACACCTAAAGATAGCTATCCTATAATCCTTGGAAGACCTTGGCTAGCTACGGTTGTTGCTAAGATTGATTGTAGGGGAGGAGAAATGACCATTTAGCATGGCCAAGATAGCAAACGCTTGTTCTTATATCCCCTTGCTAAGCCTACTAAGCATGAAAAAGTCTGGGTTGATGAACTTGAGGAACCAAATGGTTCAGACAGTTTAGCCTCCCTAGACATGGTGATAATTAAACAACACGGGGAAGAATAGGAAGAAGAGTTAGTAAACGAGATAGCATTCCTTGCTATAACCGAGAATGAGGAGGAAATGGTAGATGCTCCAAGAATTTTTGGACAGCCAATTGATAGAAATGGAATAGAGCATAGTTACACTACAATGGGAATGTCGTGTCCCTTAGCAAATATGATTCCCAGAACAAGTCATTTCTATGAGGATATCACAAGGTTTCACCAACTAGTACCTCATAGTTGTCCTCTTAATACATTGTTACAACCTATGTATACTATAACCGTAGTTCATCTTGGAACAAAATCGATAATGCTATTACCAGGAAAAATCTTGAATATCAATAGTTGATTGACAAAAACTCAGGAGGATAAGTTGTTTAATATGTTGGTACAAAGATCCAAAGCTTTTGTTTGGGATTATACGGACATGAGAGGAATTCACCCAAGTGTTTGTACTCATCATATTTGTACTGATATCAATATAAGGCCCATTTTCTAGCCGCAAAGGAGACTCAATCCTGCATTAAAGGATTTCGTTAAAATTGAGATTGAGAAACTCCTTTGTGCTGGATTTATTTATCCAATTTCTGATAGTAAATGGGTATCACCTATGGTAGTAGTCCCAAAGAAAAATGGGAAGTGGAGAATCTGTGTAGACTATCGAGAACTTAATAAAGCCACTTATAGAGACTATTTTCCCTTACCATTTGTTGATCAAGTCTTGGACAACTTGGTCGGGAGGAAGTATTTCTCCTTTCTAGATGGATTTAGTGGTTATAATCGGATACAGGTTGCTCCAGAAGACCAAGACAAAACCAAGTTTACCTACCCTTGGGGCACATTTGCATATAGAGTGCTTCCTTTTGATCTATGCAACGCTCTAGCAACCTTCTAGAGATTTGTTCTTGCTATATTTTCTGCTCTCGTTAATGACTATGTAGAGGTTTATATGGACGATTTTATAGTCTATGGATAAAACTATAATGAAGCTCTTCAGAATCTAGATTGAGTTCTGCAAGTTTGTGAGGAAAATAGACTATCCCTTAGCCATGAGAAATGTTTAATAATGGTGGAGCAAGCAATAGTCTTGGGTCATCATATTTTCTCAGAAGGAATAAAGGTCAACCTTAAGAAAATTGAAGTCATCCAATAGTTGAAAACTCCTCAAACTCAGAGAGACGTAAGAAGTTTTCTTGGACATGCTGGTTACTACAGAAGATTCATAGAAGGCTTTAGTAAAATTGTAGCTCCTATGTTAACTCTTTTACAGAAAGAAGTAGAGTTTGTCTGGACATCTGAGTGTCAGTAATCATTTGAAGCAATCAAAGAAAAAATTGTCTCTGCTCCTGTTCTGAGAGGGCCAAACTAGAGTATTCCCTTTCATATCTATGTTGATGCTTCTCACGAGGCTATCGGAGCAATTCTGGGACAAGAAGATGAGAACGGGGGGAAGTATGCTATATATTTTATCAGCAAAAATCTTACTTCGACATAAAAGAATTATACAACAACAGAAAAAGAATTCCTGGTTGTTGTTCACGCTATCAAGAAATTTTGTCATTATATTACGAGGTATAAGGTCACAGTTTACATGGATCACTCAGTTGTGAAGTACTTAATGAACAAACCTGTGGTAAATGGTCGAATCATGAGATGGCTATTGCTTCTTTAAGAGTTTAATGTCACGATTCTTGATAAACCAGGAAAATATAATGTGGTAGCCAATTTTCTGTCATGAATCAAACGTGAAAAAGATGGCATTACCCCTATACAAGATGATTTTCCAGATGAAAATCTATTTGTTGTTTCTGTAAAATCACCTTGGTTTGCAGATATCGCTAACTATTTAGCTACATCTGAGATACCTCCTGGATTCACGCCTAAAAAAATAAGCGATTAATCAGGGAGAGTGCCTCGTTCAAGTGGATTCATGGAATGTTATTTCGTTGTGGTCCTGGCATGATTTTGAGGAGATGTGTAAGAGTTGATGAAGCCTAAAGAATTTTGAGGGCCTGTCATGATGACCCGTCAGGAGGACATTACTCTGCAAAGAGAACTTCCCACAAAGTCCTAGGTGTTTGATACTATTGGCCCTCAATGCAAAAAGACATTAAGAACTATGTGCATCATTGTGATGAATTTCAGAGTGTAGGAAGACCAACTGCCTCTTTGGAAATGCCATTGCAGCCTCAGGTAGTCCTTGAACCATTTGAAAAATGGGGTTTAGATTTTATCAGACCCATAGATCCTTCCTCTCAAGGGAAAGAGTATATACTCGTTTGCACTGACTACCTGAAAAAGTATGCAGTTCAAGCCTTGAGAATAGCTAGGGAAGAATAGGTCACAAACTTCCTTTATAGTAAAATTTTCCTTAAATTTGGAGCCCCTCAAACTATTGTAACTAATCAAGGACCCCAATTCATGTCTCGAGTGCTTCTAGAATTTACCAATCATTTTCAAGTAAGCCATAGAAAGTCATCTCCTTACCACCCTCAAGCAAACGGTCAAGTAGAAGTGAATAATAGAGAACTAGAAAATATTCTGACAAAAACAGTCTCTTCTAGAAGAAAAGATTGGGCTAGGAAGCTCCTTGAAGCTGTATGGGCATATAATACTACCTAGAAATCTACGACTGGATTTAGTCCTTATGAGCTAGTTTTTGGGAAGAAACCTCTTCATCCCATTGAGTTCGAGTTACAAACTCTACGAACGAAAATGGAATTAGGTCTAGATTTAAAAAGATCCCAAGTTGAAAGAGTTCTACAACTGAGCGAATTAGATGAACTTCGTTTAGATGCCATTCATCAAACTGAACTAATTCAGCATCAATGGAAGGTATGGCATGATAAACATATTAAGGAAAAGGAGTTTCACAATGGAGACTCTGCCTTGTTATTTGATTCTAAATACAAAGACCATAAGGGCAAGCTCAAAACTCACTGGTTGGGACCTTATGAAGTTGAAGAAGTCTTTTCGAATGAAACTGTTCAGTTAAAGCCAATCGATGGTGACACACGAACTCTATTGGTTAATAGTCATCGCTTACGCATCTACCATAAGCCAGTCAATAGGGAAGACTTTAGAAGGATGGTTGAAATGCAAGGGGAGGTCCAATGTGTTGACTCTACCATGATAAAGTCTATTCAGTAAAAATGTTAGGTTTCTGTTCAAAAAAAATAAAATAATAATAATAATAATACAGACATGTATGCTGATGTATTTCCCTTCATTTAATCTTCTGTTGTTTTTGGACTTCACTAAAAAAAATCCATATTTTTGTAGGACTTCTCAAAAAGCAAAGAGTAACTTCTGGAGCACCCTCCAAAGATGCTCTGAAATGTTATGGGACCAATGCTCTAGAAATTTGATGTTTTTAAAAGCCTGATGCTCCGAAACTTGAATAGAGCTTATCATGATGAGGAGGCGTTCTACACTAAGGTTCAAAGTCATGAAGATTCTTTTCCATATCACTCAAACCTTTCATTTTGTTGCTACTCTGGCTACATCTTTTAGCAATGCTCTAGAAACTTTCATTCTGTTCCTGCTCCGGCTACATCTTTCAGCGATGCTCCCGAACCTTTCATTCCATTGCTGCTCCAGCTGCATCTTTCAGTGATGCTCCAAAACCTTTCATTCCATTTCTGCTATGGCTACATCTTTCAATGATGCTTTGGAACCCTTCATTTCATTATGCTCTAACTACATCTTTTAGCGATGCTCTAGAACCTTCATTTCATTCTTGTTTTGGTCGCACCATACACCGATGCTCTAGAACTTATGCACTCGTTCAAGCGCATTGACCAAAATATGTGCTCTGGAACTTGTTTGGTTTTCTTTCGCCACATTTTTCAAAATTTTAAAATTTTCACTATTCTTCCACCAAAATATCCGATACATCTATCTTTCTATTTTTTCTCTAGTTGTAGGTAAGCCACCCAACTCCGTACTCCTCATTGACAACTTCGTCCCCCATTGAATTCTGCACCATATCATAATAACTCTACTATTATTTCAACCAATGCCTTCACGTGATCCTGTCAAATCTGTGAGGATTAAGATCTTTGAGCGATCACGGAACGAGAGTAAGTATTAATTTTTACTTTAAATAGGTAGTTATTTTCAAATAAAGAATAATTAATTGGCACGAACCTCACTTCCAAATTAGTAATTCTTGCCACCCGGCCATCAATCACTCGTATGGAAAAGCCTTTCGCAAACCTTCATGCAGATTGGAAATCATTGAAGCATACACTACAAATAAAACAAAGAAGTAATTCCAGAGGCAATATTTTCAAAAAGAACCTGCATGGGAGCTTTGTGCTAGAAATGAATTTCTTGTAGCATACAAAATCAGGAAATGAGGGGTGGTAAAAGAAAGGCAAAGCCAGATTCAACGAAAAAATTACTGGGGTTGAGTAGCATCTCCAGATTGTTCAAGGAAGCAGGGTGGTTAGACTTCATCAGGAAATTTGAAGGGCATAATGAAAATTTGGTAAGATCCTTTTCTAAGAACTACACCAATGGCGAAGTGGTACTTCAGGGGAAACATTTCAAGGTAAGCTCTAAGATTATTTCTTGCTTATCTAGATTAGAGCATAAATGCATAAATATAAAAGAAACCTCTCAAGTAACGTACCAGAAATTAGCTGAAATGTTTATTAGAGAGGGAGACCCATATCCAATGGTAGTAGTAAGTACCAGGGGGAAAAACAAGGGGTTCCAGAGAACTTCCATATTAGAACCTTGGGGTACTGCGGTTGAATGGATTATAAAGTACTTTACGTTTGAAGGTCATCTTACCACAATTGTAGGGCCTGCCTTTCGTATGTTGACCCATCTACATCACGAAAAGGAGGACCCAAATCTTAGGGTTAATATGCCAAAATTATTTTTTTATTCCTTAAATACTTCCATGGAGAGGTATAAAATAGGGTCTGGGCCTTTGAAACACCATGGGTTAATTCAGCTAATCTGCAAGTATCACTTCCATAAGAAATCCGAGGGGAAATGGGAGAAATTTGTAGAGAAAATGGAGAAGCCTACAATTGCAAGAACCATAGAATTAGGGGAATCATCCCAAAAGGCTATTCCATCATCCAGAGCAACCTCCCCTAAGGGCTCTCCACCTCTGGAAGCTCTTAATCCCACCACTCCTTCTGAGGATTTGCCACACCTCTACGGTGATAAATTTCAAACCCCTGACCTACAAGAATAGGTTAATGTTGTTTATTCTGACACAACTAAACCAAGAAAAAAGAGAAAAAGGAAAAATCTAACACCTATCATTTTGCAGGAATCACCTCCACTCAAAAGAATTAAGCGGTTGGCTTCTGAATTCTCCGAAACCCCAATACAGGGTAAAGAGGGAAGCTCACAAAAGAAAAATTCTAAGCAGCCACAAGAACCCATAGAAATTTTAGAACAAGTCAGTGGAGATGAAACACCCCTAAATAGAGAGGATTCAGGTGAAGTATTTCCTTTTCATTCTGCACATATAGAGGAAATTTTCAATGATGGAACTCAGGACAGAGAACCTGAAGGGGATTGTAGTGTGCCAAAAAATTTGTCACCCAGTGTAGATAAAATTGTTGAAACAATTGAAACTAGTTGTGCCAATGCTGAATTAGAAAAGTATAAATTTGAAATTGTTGATTTACAAAGCCAATTGTCTAAAAATAATGAGTTTATAGAATTGCAGAAAGAATATTTGGTTGTACAAACTGCTATAATAGATAAAAGGGATCAAGAAATAAGATATTTGAAGCTACAATTGCAAGAAAAAGATTCAAACATCTATAAGTTGCAGGAACAAGTGCAAGAGTAGTATGAAAAACATAAAACTTATAGTGAGAATATTGCACAAAAAGATGTAGAAATGGGAAAAATAAAACAAAATTTTATGCTCATGCTCTCAGCTTTTGAGGAGGACAACAAAATAAAGACTGAGGAGTTGAACACTTCTATCAAGAGAATAGTTGAACTAGAAGAGGATTTGAAGGAATGCACTGTGAGACCCCAAACTGAGTCCAAAGCAATTCAAATTGAACCGGTTATAACTAATTGGTTCCAAGTCAGCATTTTCCCTCTGCTAACAAAATAGATGGAACAGTGTTACTTCCTCAGGAATTTCCAAACTGAAAATCATAGGCTCAAGAAAGAACTGGTGCTACTAAAGGAGTCATTTCACAAAGCCTACAGAGGGAAGCAGGATGTCTGTCAACTTATGGACTATTTGCTAAATTATAGAAGGCCATCGAGAATTTACTCAATGTTTTTAAATGAACAATGGTTGAGATAGAAACTGTTCAGGATCTATAACGATCAACCCTATGAGCCTAATGACAAAGAGTTTGTAAAAATATTTGTAGAATCAACTCTTGAAGATCGGGATTTAATTTGTGAATTCTTTCTGCATGATTTGTTATTAGAAAATCATACATATTTCTTTATTAATTTGTTTGTTGGAGAGGTAGAATTGCGAGCATTTCTCTCAACTATGAGAAATCAAATTCATTCACAAGATAGGACAAAATAATTTGTACAAGCAGAGAAAATAGTGGGTCTCCAGATCAGGTCATCAAATTCAAGGCATGAGGGGTTCAAAGATATATTTTTGTCTCTTCTGGTTGATGAAAAGATGAGGGAAAGGTATGACAATAGCCTTAAGATGTGTTATGGCAATTTCATAGAAAATGGACAGAAATTAATTGGCAAAGCATGGCATGCCTACGAGGAAAGGTTCACCCCTCTTCCAGCTTATTTAAAGAAAAGAGAATTTATTTCTCCTCTAAACATCAGATGATCATTCACAAGGGTTGATGCTCTAATTAAAATCATGAAAACACTCAGAACAAAGTGGATAGGAATGAAATACAAGCCCCCTTTCTACTGAATCCACCCCCGGCTTTTAATATTTCCACAGATCATAATGGTAGACTCTCTAAAGAGTGGAGAGATAATGCGATGTTCCATAGCGGGTTCATTCATAACCTTGAAAATTTTGATGCATCAGCTAGGGAAACTCATGATCTCAGTACTCTTTATGAAAAATGGAATAAAACTCAAGGGTTTAACTATGGAGCAGGAGGACCTACTAGAAATTAGGTAGGGGAGAAAATGATGAGGTAAAATAAACCTCATCATAATAAAAATATGGAAAGCTCCTTCTTGCTAATTCAATCCTAAGCTTGTGCTAATTTATTAAACTTTAGGAGAAGTAATTACTTATTTTAAGAAAAATTATGCTTTCTTTCTTTCTTTTGATCAATTGAGGAAATCGTCCAAAGCAGGTTTAATGGGTTGATTTGAGTGTTGTTGTAGGGATTAACAGGTCATCATGTGGTTGTTGCAAAAGTTTAGCTAGCACGTGCCTCAAAGTAATGTTGCGAACCCACTCCTTGAAGCCTGGATGATACGTCGAAGATTCAGTTTTAGTTCTTTAAAATTCAGTTGTTCAAAACTTTATGGCTCTTCTCGAGCCTTTTGCATGCTTTAAAAATCTTTAAAGACATTAAGTTAGTTTTAAGTTAAGGAATAATTTTTCAATGGCTATCCATGCCATCGTAAATTTAGGATCTAGTTAGAAAGTTATCTATAAAAGCTGAAATTTCATAAGTAATAAACGAGACAGAGAAGAAGTATCGTTATGTTGTTTACATGGATTGGTAAATCACTATTGAAATGAGTTATCTGATTTTTGTTTATTAGTAACTGTTGAATTCAAATGATGGTGATTGTATGTCATAAGAGGATTTGAGAATCTGTAGTTTATGTGAGTTAAAGATGAAGTAGTAGCCCGCGAGCTGGCAACTCGAGGGGAGTTAGCCTAGATAGATAATTATTTTATTGATTAAGTTATTCCCCTTGTTTAGGATAATTTTTTGTTTAGTAGGGATAACAAGTCGTTGAAAAGTCAAGTTAGTTGTTCCAGAGCACCATTGTCTTTAATTTGTGTAATTTTTCTTCTGTAGTTGATAATATTTCTTTACTATTTAGAAGATGCTTAATTGTTTCTTTCCTTACTTTTCTTCTTCCGTAGTTTACTAGTTGTTTAGTTTACTTGTTTCCATGATTTTTAGTTTAGTATTAATGCTTTCTGGATTAGTTGTCTTATTCTTTTTAATTTGGTATTCCTTGATGTTCTTAGAGTAAGATCATTTTTGCGTTAAGTAGTAATGGCTTTGGTTTAGTCTCAAATTTTGTAGTTTAAAAGAAAAACTAAAAATATAAAATGGGTTGTTTGAATAATCTCCTTCTACAAAATGCCTTGGACACTAAGAGGACAACTATGAGGTACCAGTTGGGGAAACCTTGTGATATCCTCATAGAAATAACTTGTTCTAGGAATCATATTTGCTAAGGGACACGACATTCCCATTGTAGCATAATTGTGCTCTATTCCACTTATATCAATTGGCTGCCCAAAAATTCTTGGGGCGTCTACCATATCCTCCTCATTATGGGTTATAGCAAGGCGTGCTATCTCATTTACTAACTCTTCTTCCAGTTCTTCCTCGTGTTGTTTAATTACCACCATGGCTAGGGAGGCTAAACTGTCTGAACCATTTCATTCCTCTAGTGCATCAACCCAAACTTTTTCATGCTTAGTAGTCTTAGTAGGGGATATAAGAACAAGCATTCGCTATCCTAGCCATGCAAAATGGTCATTCCTCTTTCCCTATAATCAATCTTAGCAGCAACCGTAGCTAGCCAGGGTCTTCCAAGGATTATAGAATAGCTATCCTTAAGTGTAAGCGATTGAATCACCTGGAAGTCGACTGGATAATCCCATCCATGAACTTTGACAAGGACATTTTTAATGACACCCTTTGGGATGGCTATAGACTGATTTTCCATTTTTAAGACTGTGGTTGTGGGACATAAATCGGTTAACCCTAATTTTTCCATTACATCCACTGTCGTCACATTAATAGCTACTCCTAGATCCAATAATGCATTTGGTATTGTTACCTCATTGACCATAAGAGTTATAAGAGGACTTCCAGGATCATCGTATTTCAGAGCAATAGTCTTTCCAAACAGAAAATCAGCTAAATAACCATCAATATAAATGGTGTTTATCATTTTTGGCTTCCTCCCTATTGTTTTGATACATAACTATTTTATTAACTGGTTTAATTCAGGGATTTCTTTTATTGCTTGCAACAAAGGAACTTCAATTTGCAACTGTTTAATCTCTTGAATTAACCTAGTTTCGGTAGCTAAAGATACTTCTGAAGTATTTTTCGGAGTTATGGACTTTAAATGTTTTGGATATGGTGCCATTCTTTTCTTTCTTGGAATAAGATCCTCCTTATTTTGACTTAAGAGCGGATCCTCCTCCCCCTCAAATAATTCAACAGCCCTTGCCGCTAAAAAATGGCTCGTTGTCTTGAGGAGTAATATCCTGCTTAGACGAGGTGTCTCTTGTTGGATTGGTAGGCTCAGTTTCCTCCTTTATTTCTTCAATGGTTGGTGGTTGAAGAGTTCAACCATAATGAAATTGCACATTTATGAAGTGTATTACATTAAGCCCAGTAACATTTTCATGTTCGGTAGAATAGACTGGTGTATTTTGGCGATTAGTTTTAGGATTGGGAAGCGGTTGCGCTGGAAGCTGAGATTGGTTTATTATCTCATGTTGAGGAGGGTTCTGAGGTGGGGGTAGCAGGTTCTACTATTGATTCCTCCTTGGCTCAGTATAGAACTAATTTTGTGCCCGATTCCATTGGGGTACTGCATGTTGTTGGTACCATTGTTCTTAGGGTTGATTTGGCCATTGTTGATTGCCCGATGTTTGGTTTGTCCACTCAGGTGATCCCCAAGAAGGAGTTCCCCAATTAGGTTGAGGTGGAGGTGATTGATTCCAAGATGGAGTCCATTGATTATGAGCCCAATTATTTTGTGGTCTCCATGCACGATTATGATTATGTCCATAAGGAAAATTACCTCCTTGACGTTTGTTTAAAGCATGTATTTCTTCTTCAACCTGAACTATTCTTTTCTTAGTATTCTTAATATCTGATACAATTTCGCACTAGTTTGTAGGATGATTTTTCTCACATAGCTGACAAACATTTACTTTATCCAAAGGATACTCACACAACAGATGTTTATTCCAACACCTTGGACAATATATTGACAAGGTCTCAAGGTTGCGTATTTTAGCTTGTATACCATCTAGAGTGGTATTCAACTGTATGAGAATATCCATTTTTAGATTTTCTATTTCTTCACGGAGCTTACCTATCTCATTCGACCCTTTAAAGAGTTTAGTTTTGTAGATTCCTCCCCTAGTATGGGAGAAATTCTGACAAAGCTCACATATGTCTTCAAGAGTTAATTGAGACACGTCACCTTTTCCCATTAAATCAAGGTTTCGTTGAGCGTCATCATCAAGACCTTTAAGAAATATTGTTTTGAGAATCTCTACACTAATGGTCGTTTCTCCACATCTCTTGGAGAGGAAGAGGAACCTATCGAGATAATCCTCTAAAATTTCATGCTCATTTTTACTTAGCTTAAACAACTCCTCCTTGCAATCACTTACCCTACAGTAACTCTGGTATTTGTGCAAGAAAACAGTCTCCATCTCTTCCCAAGATGTTATACTACCAGAACCTAATACCATGAACTAGTGCATTGCTAAGTCCTTCAAAGTTGACTAAAAAAACTTCAACTTTTGATTGTTGTTCTCATAATCATAAGTCTAACATAGGAATTTAAATTTAAAGATAAATTGGTCAAGGTCTTCTGAAGGCAAGCCACGAAAGGTTGGAAGGAAAGATGGAGAAATGTTCTTCATGGCAGTATCATCATCAGCGTCCAACGTAATAGGATAGGTAAACGTTATAGGAGGATGAGGTTCATTGTGGTTAGGTTCAGATCTATGATGTTCCATAGTTTTTAGAAGAGTTTGTTCCTCAAAAACAACTTCCTCGATATTTGTTTGTTGTTCCAGTTGCTCAATAGGTAAATAATGGAAAGCCTCAGGTGGAGTAGGCTCAAATAATTCTTCAGAAGTGTGGTCGTCTAAGCCTTGGGCTTCCCTATGTATGATAGGTACATATTTTGGGGGGGGGTTTGGTATAAAACATCCGTGGGGGCCCCTTTTCCTAACCATGCAGAAAAGAAAGCCAACTAAGATATTTTTGGCATAAAACTTTGTTATTCAAACTGTCTCCTAATAACACTTGAAGCAAAAATATTTTCAAAGGCTTTTTAAGAAGTGTCCCCGACAACGGTGCCAAAAAGTGATAGGCTATCATTAGGTCCTACTACTTTAGAATAATTGAATTTCAATTGTCGACCAGGTAGTGTCCAAGGTAGTTTGCAAAAGGAGATTATTCAAACAACCCATTGTATATTTTCAGTTTTTTTTTTAAACTACAAAAGTCGAGACTAAACCAAAGCCATTACTACTTAACTCGAAAATGATCTTACTCTAATAACATCAAGAAATACTAAATTAAAAAGCATAAGACAACTAATCTAGAAAACATTAATACTAAACTAGAAAGCGTGGAAACAAGTAAACTAAACAATTGGTAAACTACAGAAACAAAAAAGTAAGGAAATAAACAATTAAGCATCTTCTAAACAGTAAAGAAATAAAATCAACTATGGAAGAAAACTTATACAAATTAAAGACAATGTTGCTCCAGAAAAACTGACTTGACTCTTCAATAACTTGTTATTTCCTACTAAACAATAATTTATCTTAAACAAAGGGAATAACTTAATCAATAAACTACTTATCTATCTAGGCTAACTCCCCTTGAGTGGCCAGCTGGCGGGCTACTACTTCATCTTTAACTCACATAAACTAAGAGGATTCTCAAATCCTCTTATGAAATACAGTCACCATCATTCGAATTCAATAGTTACCAATAAACAAAAATCAGATAACTCATTTCAACAGTGACTTGCAAATCCATGTAAACAGCATAACAATACTTCTTTTTTGTCTCCTTTATTACTTATGAAATTACAGTTTTATAGATAACTTTCTAACTAGATCCTAAATTTATGATGGCATGGATAGCCATTGAAAAATTCTTCCTTAACTTAAAACTAACTTGATGTCTTTAAAGCTTTTAAAACATGTAGAAGGCTCGAGAAGAGCCATAAAGGTTTGAACAACCGAATTTTAAAGAACTAAAACTGAATCTTCGACGCATCTTCCAGGCTTCAAGGAGTGGGTTCGCAACATTACTTTGAGGCACGTGTTGGCTAAACTTCTGCAATAGCCACATGATGAACTATTAATTCCTACAACAACACTCAAATCAACCCATTAAACCTGCTTTGGACAATTTCCTCAATTGATTAAAAGAAAGAAAGAGAGCATGATTTTTCTTTAAATAAGTAATTACTTCTCCTAAAGTTTAATAAATTGGCACAGGCTTAGGATTGAATTAGCAAGAATGAGCTTTCTAGATTTTTATTATGATGAGGTTATTTTTAAATCATCAGTATTATTTAGGTCTTTAACAAATTTTTGATTACGCCTGAAATCCTCTAACAATTTCAAAAGATCGGCGCCTATAAAAGACCAACACTTATGGTAGAAATTTGCAGTAAATTTATCCACCCCCGATGCTTTGTTTGGAGGAAACCTGAAGACCCCAGCTTTTACTTCCTCTAAAGTAAACAACACGCATAAAATTTCATTATTAGCATCGTTGATGCAGTTCGATATGCAAGAATTAAATTCAAATTTTCCCCTAAGTCATAATCCTTTTTGTTGCCTAGCATTGATTGAAAGAAACATATGGCTTCAGCTTCAATTCCAACTTTGTCTAATACCACCATACCATTTCTTTTGGTTATACTTTCAATTTTGTTCCTCCCACATTTTATTCTAACTGAGTTATGGAAGAACTTAGTGTCTTGATCTCCTGCATTTAGCCAAGTTTCCTTGGCCTTGTCCCTCCAGTATAGTTCTTTCCTAGCTAAGAATTCTCAATGTTTAGCCTTGAGTTCTTTCTTCGATAGATACTCCTCCTGGGACATCCCATGGCCAATAACATATTCATTTAGAGCCTCCAATTCATCCTCTACCTATTCTTTTTCTTTAAATATGTCACTGAAAACTAACTTGTTCCACACTTTCAACTTATGCTTTAAGTTCGATAGCCTTTTTATGAAACAATAACTTACAGTCCCTGAGAGCTCCATATCTTCTATCGACCATTATTCCATATTTTTTATTAAGCTCATATCGCGCCACCACATTGACTTGAATTTGAAGTAGCCTTTTGTTGGCCTCTCGCTTAACCCCAACACCAGTTGAACCGGATAATGATCTGACCCAACAATTGGCAAAATGGAAGTTTCACAACAAAACTCTTCCTAGTGCCATCCTTCACCTAAAAAGAAGTGATCAAGATGCTTTGTGATGTTTGTGAAACCAGCACAATGATTAGTCCAAATATATGAACCGTTCTTGGGGATACAGTCCACCATTGACAGCGATTCGATGAAATTCCTGAAATCCTTCATGGTTCTATTTTCTTTTTTCAAGCCCCCACTCTTATCTTTCAAATTTTATATTACATTGAAATCACCAAGGATCAGCTTGTTGTCCCTGAGTGCTAAAGCCCTTTCCGTTATACTGTTCCATACAATGAGTATCTCTTCGGTCCTTATTGGCCCATAAACATTGAAAATAGGGAAGCAAATGTTTGAGATCTTGCTTTTAAAAATACATAGTATCCAACTCTGACTGGCATCCACAAAGTAGAAATCAATCTTATTTGGGGCCCAAAGGATACCCAAGCCTTCGACTGATCCAATAGCATCATTGAAGAACCTCGACCAGTTCCTACAATATCCACAGAATTTGTTGCCTTCCGTTGAACTCAACTTAGTCTCTTGTAGCAACACTAGATCAACATCACATCTCTCTAAATGGCACTTGACCAAGCGTCATTTTTCAGGGGCATTCAGGCCCTTGACATTCCAGGTGATGATCTTCATTGTCCTCCAAGGGAGATGTTTGCTCCCTTGGCAATCAGAAATTCCTTGACACTCAATAAACCCATTTCTTCTGTAGCTTCTTCCCGCTTCTATTTGATGGACTTTCTGCCTTTAGCTTTTTTGATCTTGCTCACTTCCCTTGCCACAGTCTGGAAAATATACCTTGGATCTATTATGTCAAGATCATCTTCCTCCACTGATTCCTCATCCGTCAATGAATATGCATCTTCCATTTGCCTAGGAATGGGCTGCAAATCTAATGAGACTGGTTCTACCATTTCCTTTTTTGAAGGCACAGATCCTAGGATAGATGTAGACTTACCTTTGTCACTATACATCGAGGGATCAATCTTGGTACCATTTCCTTCGAATTTTTCCTTTGACTTCTTAATCTCCAATGTTGGAGCTTTAACTTCCAACACCTTTCTAACTGATAAGGTTTCGTTCATCGCTCAGAGACACGAAAAATAACAATCATGCATCATACAAATTAACATCCATTTCTTCTATTAATCAATTAAAATATTTATTGATTAATTTCCTAAGGTTCATTAAATAAATCAAATTATTTAAATCCTTATGTTCTTCTCATTTGATTTAATAAATCAAACTGATTTAATCAAATGTCAACCTAAAACTCCTAAGTTAATTAATCTAAATTAATTAACTTCTAATCATGATTATCATTCTCCAGCTTTTGACTCAACTAGAGTCAAATCCAAACTCCTAACTAACCCACCCACTTGCACCAATAAATCATTTATTTGATTTATTATTTCCTCTAATTACATTCAAAATGGCATCAAAATGGAATATTCTTCCAATTTGAATCTTCCCCCCAAAAGGGACTTGTCCCTTCCAACAAGGTTTTAAATGCTATTTGCACAAGTCAAACATAGCATTTATTGCACCTTTCATCCCCCCTAAACATGTCAAGTCATTCAAATTCAAATTTGAAATTGGCACATTTGCCAAAACTTGCACATTCCTCACCCTCTCACACCTTGACAAGTGGCATCTTGTCATTGGCCCATGAATGATCCCACATTCATCAATTTGGCCTCTCCTCTCTTCAAGCTCAACTATAAGTTGAAGGCTTCTCTCCTTCAAACAACACAACAGCCACATATCCAAGCATCTACACTATAGGCAACTTGAGTTCAAGCATCTCATTGTCTATCTCACTAAGCTTATCAAGGATTGGGAAAGGGCAACTTCCTACAACACTAAGTTGCACCAATCCAATATGGGATAGATTTGCTTCATGTTATTTGTGCTTTAAAATCATTTCATTTGGTATTTCTAGTTGTTTAAATGTCTTAATTTAGCATATCTAGTATGGAGCAATATTTCATAGGGTTTGTTGGATTTTTCCATGTTAGTTTGATTTACATGATATAATAACATGCTGCAGAATTTAGCCACCACAAAATGGCGCTAGAGGGAGGGCAGCCTCCAACAATTTAAGCATTAGATTTCAGTTATAGCATTCAGGTTCATATGGGGTTACTCTAATAGCTTATGACAATCTAGCATTCAATTTCAAGTTGCTAGAAAGTTTGAAAAGGCTAACATGTTTTGTCTATGCTTCTACATTTTGAGTACATTTCTTGAAGGAAAAAAAAAAAAAAACAAACAAACTAATGAGTGTCATCTATACTTTCACATTATGGTGTTGTGTTCCTTTCTTTATATGATTGCATTCTGTAAATTTGAAACCTCGTTCAGCTGCACAAGTTTGTCCAAGCTCATACCTTGAATCGATAGACTCAATAAACATGCCAACCATGTGTTTGCTCTTTAGCTTCACCACCACTTAAGAGTCCTTAATGTACCCTCGACCAGAAATTTTTAGCTAAATATTTTAGAATCAGTATGAGTTTGATTGTCCAGCTCCCGGCTGGATCTCTCCACTGTAGCTATGGAATTTGAACTTCCTTTTGCTTTCCCATATGAAGTGATAATTGTGCCTGCTTCCTGTACAGTATAAACAATAAAAGAAGCCATTTTGTGGTGGACTATTTTCATTACTGTGACAGGATTCAAATTTGATATTTACAAGCACATTTGATCATTAATGGTGGCATAATCTCGGTTTTTCCTTTTAATACTGACATAGAAGCTGAATGAACTAGTATGAGAAGGGCGGCATGAGGACAGTAGCCAAACCAAGAAGCGTCCATTAACCAAGCTGATGACCCCTCTCTTGACTGGTGCTTATGATATATGTGCCTTTGTCCTTTACACGTATATTTGGTGTTATTTTTTTACTTGCTCTGCTTCTCATACGGCTGTGAGGACTCAACCCACACCCCCATACCAGTCAATGCGTGAAACGATGGAATAACCTTCTTGCTCTACCTGCACTATAGAAATGAGAGGGAGGTTGTTAGTGGGTTTCTAACCAGTGTTAATTACACTCATGAATGCCTTGCAATATTCTACAAACATTATGTTGGATTCCCTCGATTGCTTACGTAGATCTCGCAGTGCTATCTTTAGCATATTCTTGTCTAGGCGGTGGATTTCATATTAGACAACGATGATTTGATTTGCTTGTTTACTGTTGACAGGTACGGCGAGTGGTAGGTTCATTGTCCAAAGAAGCTTGGTTTCCAAAGCAAATGTTATCACCATGATGACAACTGTGTTTCATGTCTTCCCTGGCTTGGTTGGTCATCACGAAAGACACTACCATTTGGTAGAATTATGTAATGTTTGTTAGAATCGGGCATAAGATTGTGTGATAGCATATGGTTTGATGAGTATATTATCATATCTACCAAATATTTGGTCATCTCTATCAGAGTTCATCATCATTCAGATTCGACATGATCAAAATTAAAGAGTATCCATTTATTACGGTCACTGTGGACTGCACTAGTTTTTCTTTATCAACACAAATAAAAATCTTCATGAGTAGCATGCCCAATATACAACACATCATGCATATGCACCCGTAGTAATCATCAATAGGTTATGCCCGAGATTTTCATACAACCTACATCTTGCTGTCACACACAATACTTGAGTTTCTTGGAGATTGGAATTTATTTTTTTGAGCGCATTTAAATCCATCCTGTTGCCATGTGATATGGTCTAAGGTGTTGTCCAAAATAAGATCTAAAAGCTTATCTACGCAGATTTACTTCATAGTGGAAAGCGACTGCTACTTGCATTAATTTTGACTACAATTACTGTGATGCTTGCTTATGAAAATAGGGATCTAAGTTTGATATGACAAGTTTTTAATGTTCAATTGTAACCATCACAAAACACTGGTCAAATTGACGTGATATAGATAAAGCAATTAATCAACAAGTTGCTATTGTCTTTTTATTAAAATATTGCAGGCTGTGAACATCTTCGTTATTAGTGCAAGGCTAAGTCGAATAATTGGTGTCATGCAAGTCATTCAAGAGCCACTGCTTAGTGTTGCCACACAATAAATTACTTTTTCCACTTTGCCAACATTAACATTGAACTAAAAAAACCTTTTTCAGGTATTTGTATAAAATCTGCCAGGCCAAGTGGTGTACAGGATTTTTGATGCTAAACAACAAATCACTTTAATACCTACGTAGCTACCTTGTTGACTACTTGTAGAGGCGGCTCTTTGTGGGACGTTGGATCCACATTTGGATTCATTTATGCATTTATGAGTTCTAACCTTTATGCTGCTGGTGTGCCTTGATGGATGAGTCACTCACACTACACTGCCACCATGGAGTAAAACAATATCAGTCAAAAATGTGAAGATAAAGAGGCCCGCTTACCTACATTTTTTGAAAGTTTTCCATGGCTTTTTCTGCTATTTACTCTTAGCGCCCAGTTTGATGGGTAATGGCTAACTTAGTGGCATAAATTCGATATGATCTATTCTTACTGCTAGATCTCTGATATTAGTTGGATTTGATCTGTTCTAACTGTTATTGGATCTTTTATTGACTGCCTTTGAATGTAGTAGGTAGGACTGTACGCCTCTATTTTATGTTCAAATAAACATCAAACCCCAATGCCATCTATTGTGCATCAATTACATATCCAACGTACCTTGTTTCAGTCTTCTCTGACAACTTTATCACATTCAGATTGGTGCGACAGATAGTATGAGGTGGTAGTGTTGAAGTATTTATTATAATAATTACTAGGGAGTTATCTGATTATTGAAGACAATCGACTTTATCACTAATTTTGCAGTTGCACTCTCAAATTTTCAATCATTTAAATTTGCAAATTTTTATTGTTTTGAGAATTGAAATACTGTCTTTTGTTACAGGTTTGAGCAGATCCAGGAGAGTGCAAATTGGGTTGATGTTTTGATTAAATTTTCCTTACAATCCAATATTTTGAATTGTCTAAATTAATCTATGGATTCTTGCTGTTAAATCAGAGCTCTTCTTGCATATAATTCGGTTGATTTTTTTAAAATATTTTAGTTAAAGAAGAGCTGAAATAGTGCATAAATTTACATAAAAGACTTTATTGAATTATCATAGAACTCAAGGGCCTTGATGACTTGTTTTATTTCTCTAAGAAGTTTCATCACATAGTTGACATACCTTGTGCATTCTTGTATAGTTTAGAAAAATATCATACATCTCCTTGTTCATAACTTTGTACTATTTTGTCAGGTTGATGTTGGAGGCAAGCGTCAAAACTAAACAAAGGTGAACGAATTGGAGCCTGAGAAGTTTCAAAATTAAGACTTGAAAAGCATTTTTCAATGCTTGTGGTTATAATCCAGGGCTCCAATTCACGTTTTAGTTTTCTGTTTTAAACCAACTCACATTTCCTTTTGGGTTTAAAATTAATCACTTGACTTGATCTTTTCAAAGTTGGTTAAAAAGAACCTTAGACACTTACTAGAATTTCAATTTGGACTTAAAATTGAACAAGGCAACCTTCACACTTGGATTTTGGTGCTTAAAACGAATTCATCACTGCTTTTTGGACTTAAAATGAACAACTGTTTGTCATATTTTGCAATATTTTTCACAAAATAATATCATCAAAAAGATGTATGCACTTCTTTCACACCTCATGGCGATCCTGAGAATCAAAAGTTTTTTTTATGATATTAAGTTGTCAAAAATATTGCCTCCACACTTCAATTTGGGATCTAAAATTGAACAAAACATGCGAGTGTGAGCACGATATATTGCGGAGGTTCTCCCCTTTGTTTTTCAACGAAGGTTGTGTGAATGACGGGATATGTTAGCTCGCTATTGTTTATCTTAGAGGGCCTGCCTTGTGGGAAAAAGTAATCACCCAAGGGAACGACCCAACCGGGAACACGCTAAAGCCAAGCGACTTCCACCCGGGATATAAGTGTGGATATTGGAACAAAGGCCAATATCACGAGGATTATTCCGACGAGATGGACAGCAATGGACTCTCGCCGACGTTGGATAATCCCCCACGAACGGAATGCCCGAATTAGAACCCCTTGTTTAGAAATTGGCCAAAACCTTATCTATCTTGTTGGTGCAAGAGGTCATGTCCTCTGAAGCCGCCCCACATAACATGCGGTCTTGTTGTGGAAATGGAAAGTATGCCATGGGAGATTCATGGGTACTAATGCTTGGCTGACCCGAATAAGTGAGTGTCGTGGAGGGGAGCCAGTGTGGTCAAGCATTTAGCCATTCGCACAAGATATGCGCAGCTGGATTTATCCAAGTGGGAACCCAACAAGATATTGCCTCATCATCCTAGGGTTGTAAAAAGTGCTTGGAATCAAAAACACTTTGCTTGGATTCAAAACATTGAAAAATGAACATTCACAAGAGCCTCAAATTTCAAACACCTTGGAAGAAACAAATATCCTTTGATGAATTTAAGCACTCTTGCTTTCCCTAGGGATCATATCCTTAGAGGTTTCTAAGTGCTCGAATTCTATCGTCATTTGTTTTCACTAAGGATAAACATAGGAGACTTTTGCCCTAATTTCCTTGATTTCCACATAATGGACCTTGTGGGATGAAAACGAAAGCAGGACATTAGACATTCAGTTTGAAAACATAATCAAGCAAGTGATTTTGGTAAAAAGGATTCACTAAGACAAGATAAAAGACAAATTTGATTACACATGTGTTTTCTAACATGATCAAAATCCCAAAATCGAAGTTCAAAAAGCTTAGTGTGAAAGCTAGTGAGGAGCATCTTGAGATCCTGAATTGTTTGAAAGGTTTACTTTCCTCTCATAGGAAATATAGCGTGTTCTTCAACACCGAGGTCTTGTAAGAAGAAGTGTCATCTAGGTCAAGTCTAGGATCAAATCCCATCACTTTCATCCATCTTTTCAACCATCAAAATCAGTCAAATTTCCACCTCATCAACAACTCTTGGGAACTTTGTAAACATCTTTTATGCTAAACTTTTAGGTGAAATCAAATCACTTTGTTTGACTTAACACAGCTAGTCAAACCATCATCCTATACACGAGTTCTCTCTTGGATAATACAACTTCCTAGGGTTTATGAGTTCATCTTGTTTGGCTTAACACACTTAGCCAAATTATCAAATCATCACCTCGTTTGACTTAACACACTTAGTCAAACTACCATCTTGTAGGAGTTCACTCTTGGATAACACAACTTCCTAGAGTTTTACAATTACATTCATCACTCTTGTTTGACTTAACACATCTAGTCAAGCTATCAATCCAATCATGATCAATCAAAGTCCTAAAAGTTTAGCATTTCCTTCAAAGTTTCTTTAAGAGTTCCATTCATCCATATCACTCATCTTTCGATTATCTCATCCTCATCATCACTTTGATCCTTCAATTATCCTAGTTCTTCACTTCTTTGAACCTAAGGTTTAGACCGATCTAAAGGATTAGAGGTTCATCTCTTACATTCTTGAAAATTGATCTTCATTTTATGGTTCAAACTCGATCTCAACACAAGAGGGACATGGAATATAAATTTGATCCATCCATCATGAGTAACCCAAATCAACTAAACTATCCAAGCCTTGCAATACCATTTGATTTTCAAAGCTTGTACAATGCATACATGGGAGCATTATCTCATACAAACATCAATGGTACAACAAATATGAGCATACCCAATCTGAAGTTTGGAACACCTTTCCCAATGATAGATTTAAATCCAAGTCCAAATCTGAAAATCTATCAACCAAACACTCAATGCATGAGTTTTCCAAACAACATTATCCCACAAAATCCATACATACCAAGTGCAACTTTACCAAACATGACCATTTCAAATCCACACTTGGTAAACTTTGGGGTCGACATGTTTGCAAATCCCCCTAATGTTGTTCAAAATCCTAGCAATATATTGGCAACTCCATATGTTGATTCAAATCAAGGTAACCCCATGCAAAATCAAAGTTACCTAAATCCAAGCAATATGATTCCCAACCACAACAATGTTCAATTTCAATCTATCATGCCAAATCAAAATATCATACCAAATCATCCCATTTTTCCATCGATATCGTAAAAACAGATGGAAACCATCCAAGCAACCCCAACAATCAACACCATTCCCATTCCACCACCACCACCACCACCGCCAAAATACAACACGACCAATTCATTCTCCATCATGTTGCAAGCTGCACAAGAAGCTTCCCGCAAAAAGGCACTCCAAGCCCAACAAGCTACACAGCTAGTTGCTCAGCAAGCACAAGCGGCTCAAGTAGCCCAACAAGCGCAAGCGCAAGCAGAATTCTACGCACTATTGCAATCAATCCAAGAAGAAGTAGCACAACAAAGAGCCCAACAAAAAGCATTGTTGGCACAAAAACAACATGACGAACAACAAGCGTTGTTGGCTCAGCAGCAAACACAGGCCTTACTCCCCAACAAAGCTTGCAACAGATTCCCACCGCAATTGTTGAAAACAATGATCAAGATCTATCCATCAATGAACACATTGAAGATGTTCCCATCTCATTCAATGATCAAATCATCACACCCCAAAAGCCACTTTTCAGTCATGATCAAAACTCACCAACGATGTCTAACAATGATCCATTCAAAGGAGGGTTAACATTATTTGATCCTATAATTTGTGATCCTTCAACTAATGACAATGTTGAAAATGTCTCTACATCACCTAATGAGTTACAAGACATATCTCAAGAATTTGTTCCAAAGCATGATCAACATCTTTCACCAAGGTCTAGCAATGATCCTCTCCAAAACATATGGCCATCCTTTGACCTCATGAAATTTGAGAATATTCCTATGCCTAATGAAGATATCCAAGAAAGAAATCCATTCTTTGAAATTGACCCATGTCAAGAACTTGATCCAAAGCATGTTGAAAGCAATTCCGAAATCACTCAAGATCGAGAATTTGTATCTCCAAGCTACTACAATGATATAATGGACACTCTCCTATCTATACAAGATGTTGCAAATGATGACCATATCCGCATAGCACATACTCTTCCATCTACCCATGAGATGCTTTCTTTGGATGGACACGTGGATGATCTTCAAAAACAAGAGTCTCATACTCTTCAAATCATTACCAACGAACAAGAGTCTCCTACTCTTAACATTTGTACACATGATCAAGATGTAGACAAATGCAGAGACATATCAGAAATGGGTCATGAAGAAGGTTTCTACAAAAGTTGTGAATCAGAAAAATCATGTGAAAGCATATCAAGAATAAATCATGAGGAAGACTTTTACAATGACAGTGAATCATCAATACCTCTGGAAGAAGCACTACAAGATCAAGCTAAAGATATCAATCAAACATTCATCCCACATATGAAGGATCCCATCACTTATGAAGTTGGATCACTTACCTTTCTTAGAGAAAACTATCTCATCAATAAAGAAGTTGACACATTTGAAGGTCCACCACAAAGCAGAGAAGGAGCAACACCTTGTTTCCAAGGTAAATCATATCCTATTGCAAATAAACTTTTTCAGCAGATGAATTATCAAGGCAGAGGATTAGGCCTACATGAACAGGGTATCTTGGAACCAGTGCAGACTTTTGGCAATCCTAAGCATCAAGGCCTTGGTTACTCAACAATCAAGGGATCTCAACATATCAGTAATACTATCACCATACTAGGGGCAACTTCGCCTCAAGCAAACGTCAACATAGGGAGCACGAAGAATCCTTATGATGAAACCAATGCCAATACTACAACCCGCCATATCACAAATCTTCATCCACCGATCACCCCATCCACGAATTGGGACCAACATCAAAAGAAAGACTTGAATCAAAGCATGAAGAACGTTATCAAAGAAAAAGAAGCTAAGAAGCATATTGGACAAATCAAGTACATATGGATACCAAAAAATACAAAGAAAGATTATCCCTATCAAACTCCATCAGTCAAAGAAACTATGGGGCAAAATAAAAATGGGGCAAGTATCCATCAAAGATTTCCACAAAGGAAAAAACAGGCTTCTCAAGCAACGTACAAAGTGTATCAAGCAGTTGGTCCAAATTCCATGCACACTTCCATATCCACCCATTATTGCTCATCTTCCCAAGTTTGGAGAGTCAAAGGTTCCAAACCATCAACCAATCCATCTTTTATCCTAAACACACTCCATCCACGCCTCCACGCATGATATCCAATTCTCACATTGACCATGTATTGGCGGCGACCCTTCATCATAAGGATTCAGAAGGCACCCTATCACGATGGGCGCACAAAGACAGAGTTAACTCCAGTATCAGTAAAGCAGAACAAATTTCTCAAAAGTTGCATTCAAGTGCACATATCTTGGCAAGACAACTTCTACAAGCAGGATATCGATGGAACATTATGACAGAAGCATCAACATCAACACCACCAGGTGGTTCAGCATCAGCTTAAAATCTCTCAGAAAATACAAAAAAAAATCAGAAAAATGTCCTGAAAAAATGGTCACTTTGATGAAAACCTGGCAAACAGGCATCTTGGCGACAACAAAAAAATCCAAATAATACAAAAAATCCAAAAAAATCAGAAAAAGATTGAAAACAGTAAAGAAAAAAAATCGTCCTCCAGTGAAAACCATTTCGGTGGCGCTTTGGACAAGTACCATGATGAAAACCTGGCAAACAGGCATCATGTGTAGAATCGAGCATCTACGTGCACCAGTTCAGGAGAAAGCATCTTACCAAATCCATAATAAAGCTAGCATTCCATCCATATCATTCGTTCATCCATGAACCATTTATCCAATACATTTTTATCCATCTGCATCCAAGGTCCAAGTTACCTTGATCTTGATAAAATTTTGGAGCACACTTTACGCTTGCTTATGGTAAAAATCTTGACATGGGTCATTTTCATTGATCCTATCCTACCCAATGCTATCTGAGCCTTGAAGCGTTATCTGAATGAGCGTTCCTCTATTTGAACACCCTTATCTTATCACAAGATAATCCATATCCATTTGTATCCAAGAATCCACCCGTGGTCATTCAAACATTACTAGACACTGGGGGCAGATATTTACATCTCGCTTCAGGAGTAAATCTTGATCTATATCTTCACACTTATGTGGTGATCTGAACATTGGAAAACATAAAATCAAATTGGTCAAGGAATTTGTGAACATGAATCCAAGTCACTAGCCCATGGCATATTTTGACAAGAAGACATTCCTTATCATGCATTATCTTTCGTCGAACATTGATCCAATAATTCATATCAGTCGCGTCTAATGCACATGTCAGCGTAGCATCAAATCATCAAAGCTATTTTGTTCTAACTCAAGCTTCATCAATCTTGATCAATTGAATCCAATCAATCATCACCTTGTTTGACTTAACACACTTAGTCAAACTATCATCTTGTGCATGAGTTTACTCTAGGATAACACAACTTCCTTGGGTTTACAAGTTCATTATCATCACTTTGTTTGGCTTAACACACTTAGCCAAGTTATCAAATCCATAATCACCTTGTTTGGCTTAACACACCTAGAAAAATTATCCTTTTTGTACGAGTTTACTCTGGGATAACACAACTTCCTAGAATTTACAAGTGCATTATCACTTTTGTTTGAATTAACACACTTAGTCAAACTATCAATTCATCAATCTGATTGATCAACATTAAAGCTTGGTTTTCAACAAAATCCCAAAACAAAGCACTGATATCATATCATATCCATATCCAAATCGTCAAAATCATGCGAAAAAACTCAAAAACATTCAAAAAATCCATCAAAATTTTCAAAAACATCTAGAAAACTCATTCAAAAAATCAAAAACATCCAAATCATTCAAAAAATCCAAAAACATGTCGAAATATCATAAAATCTTCAAAAATTTCATCATTAAGTCTTGTTAGTTTTTTCTACCTTGTCGAACTACGTCGTGTCTGAGCTTGAACGTAGGCAAGGTTGATCTTTGATCATCCCACGAGACGGTTAGGTCAGTCCTTTAGGCATCCGTCGCATTGGCAATCCGTTTTCCCATCTAGTCTGCATCTTAAGTCAGTCCTTTAGGCAATAAAATGGCAATCCATTTGTCCATATTATCATCAAGTCAGTCCACCACCAGTCGAACTACGTGGTCTCTGCGTATATAACGTAGGCAAGGCTAATCTATGGATTAGCTCCCGAGACCCCTAGGATAGGTCTTTAAGTTAGTCTGTTCGTTGTAAAATCTTGAAAATACCAAAAACATTTGTAAAACATCTCAAAAATTCCAAAAACAGCCTCAAAACAATTGAAAAAACCAAAATGGTGAATCCATTTCATCTCGCTTTCACCCATGATTGTCATCGCTCATAATAAATTATCGTCGCTTTCACCCTTTGGTGAGTTAGTCAGAAGCAAGTTTAGCAGGTTCTAAAGTGAATGCCTTATCGTCAGAGTCTCAAGTCTAAGTCAGTAAGTCAACAAGTTGGTCAACTCGGAGTATCAATAGCTTATCAACCAATCAGTCGTACCAAAATCCTGATCACTACATGTCCTAGGATGAAGCTTTCCCACAATGGAAATAAGCATCAGGTACCCCACATTAGTTTAGCCTGGCTAGTGGTACGAAGAACATTAGCTTGTTTGTTTACTTTATTTTGGTCTTTTTAGACTTATCTTATTTTGCACTCATTCCAAGGACCTCTCGATGATGCCTAAACAAAACAGGTTTAGAGAGAAAGGAATGGGGCAATGATCATTATTTTTTTGCCTGCTGTGCTTGTTGGATGTTCTTGTAAAATAACTTGGCGAATACTTGCTTTGTTGGGTCCGTCCTAGCAAGGTTTTCGTATGTCAAGTGTGAACAAGAGCACTCCTATCTGATTGTCGAGTCAGAGTCCATCACACTAGGCGCAACGCCATCCTTGTTCTTAATACCTTCATGCATCGCCCCTATGTGTGTTATCAAACATAAAGAAAGTTATGCTCTTTATCTCCCATTCCTGGATAAGCAATACATCATCATCTTTCATCATCATCTCTAATAAAGTTGGCTTGTTGAAATTCTGCATCTTCTTGGATTCAAGGGTTCATCCCTCTCATTCTTCTACCTTCTTACACGCTAACAATGCTTCCATGCTGCATTCATCCTCTCATCTTGCATAATCACGTCATATCATTATAGGACAACATCATCCATCTCATCCATCTCACATGCTTAAAATAATATAGATTTGTTATTCTAAGCATCTTCCGAACATCTCATTTTCATCATCATTATCATATAGATCATATAGTCTCACAATCCATACATCCATTTTGAACCTCTTTGTCATAAGATCCACCTCAAATTGAATCTTTTCGCTCGATCTCTCGAGGGGGCAATGTACTAACGTACTTCTTTTCACTGGGGCATCCGAAAAACTCAGAAATTTTTTAATTTCGATATCGGCAACATCATTCTTTGAACCAATGCAACAAGTACATTGCTTCAAAGAGGGGCAAAATGTAGACATGCAAAACTGACATCATACATCTTGCTTTAACTAATATCAAATCCTGCTATTAATCAATTAAAGCAATTTATTGATTAATTTATTAAGGTTCATTAAATAAATCAAAATTATTTAATCAAATCCTTAAAGTTCTTCTCATTTGATTTATCAAATGTCACCTCTTAATATCCTCCAAGTTAATTAATCTACATTAATTAACTTCTAGTCATAATTATCATTCTCTAGCTTTTGACTCAACTAGAGTCAAATCTAAACTCCTAACTAACCCACCCACTTGCACCAATAAATCATTTATTTGATTTGTTATTTCCTCTAATTACATTCAAAATGGAATCAAAATGGAATATTCTTCCAATTTGAATCTTCCCCCCAAAAGGGACTTGTCCCTTCCAACAAGGTTTTAAATGCTATTTGCACAAGTCAACATGGCATTTATTGCACCTTTCATCCCCTCAAAACATGTCAAGTCATTCAAATTCAAATTTGAAATTGGCACATTTGCCAAGACTTGCACATTCCTCACCCTCTCACACCTTGACAAGTGGCATCTTGTCATTGGCCCATGAATGATCCCACATTCATCAATTTGGCTTCTCCTCTCTTCAAGCTCAACTATAAGTTGAAGGCTTCTCTCCTTCAAACAAGACAACAGCCACATATCCAAGCATCTACACTATAGGCAACTTGAGTTCAAGCATCTCATTGTCTATATCATTATCTTGGCAATCTAAGCTTATCAAGGATTGGGAAAGGGCATCCTTTCTACATCATAAGGAGCACCAATCCAATATGGGATAGATTTGTATTTAGGTTTTACATGCTTCCTTTGGTTTTGTTGTTTAAATGTCTCATGTAGCATATCTAACTTGATGCAATATCTCATAAGGATGTATGTTTCTATTTATATTGTTTTTGTCATGTTAACTAACCAATTTGCAGATTTCACCATCCTACAGTATCCTCTCATCATTGAATATTTCAATTTTTTCTCAATATCCATGGAAATTTAATATGCCTGATGTAATGTTGGAGGCTCTTTATCTCTAAGAAAATAGATAATTTCTTCATCAAATGTACCAAAATGTACAATCAGACACACTGCATCATTTGGTCTCATTCTTTTAGGAATGTAACTTAATGTTTTTGAAAATCAAAGATTGAAGGTTGGGACCAAGTCATCTTCTTCTTTCTGGATGTTATTAAGTGTTTGTCTCACTCAATGTGGAATAATTATTTCTCCAAAATCTTCTATGAGTGCTACCATGAACTCATTCCATGAAGAGATAGAACAAACTGGAAAATATGAAAACTAGTCTCTAGAATCTTTCTTCAGAGATTAAACAAAGAACTTCATGACAACGTCTTCATGACTTATCTCAAAATCTCCCACCAAATCAGAAAATTCTTGGAGATTTTGAGATGCTAGTTTTGATATTTTCCCTTTGAACTTTGGAAAACATTCCATAACTTCATTAGGAACAGGGTTTCAGAAACCTTGAATACCATTAAAATTCAATGGTGTATATCTTTCCAT
Source organism: Sequoiadendron giganteum (assembly GCA_007115665.2). Lineage (NCBI taxonomy): Eukaryota > Viridiplantae > Streptophyta > Pinopsida > Cupressales > Cupressaceae > Sequoiadendron > Sequoiadendron giganteum. The sequence goes on along the minus strand of CM021106.1, from coordinate 81,004,656 downwards.
AGAGATTCTTCTTTGATTTCATGAAAGGGTTTGTGCACTCTTCATGTTTACTTCATGCACCCCACATGGATGTACAAGTTAATGATACATTTTCTTACAACCCTTTACAGACTTCAACTATCTTGACTCTATAGTTGATCACTACCCTATTCCATGATTTTGTCATGATCATAAAATATTACAATGCATATCTCAAATACAAATACATCTAAGATCTCTTTAATTGGTAGAACAAGCATACTTCTTCATTACAACATAGAAGCTTCAAATTATAGCTTGTAAGTATGAAAATTATAACTATCATTCCCTTTGTTGGTGCTCATTTCACTCAATAGGGAATCAACATTACTTTTATATTTCTTAAAATGGCACCCATATAGATCTATTTTATTTTTCAAATCAAAACAAGGGAAACTACCTCAATATATTAGTAGGTATCATAATTTATTAGGTTATTTTCATAGAGTCACCACCTCCTTTGTAGAGGAATAAATACTTCAATAATATGAAGTATTTTTTCATCGGTTGGTTTTCACTTTAAGTTAATTCTTCAACACTTTCCATTGGTACAGAGTTCTTTAGAGTTGTCACTCACTCTTAATGAGAACTTTTAATTGAGAACATCTAAGACTCTACCGAGGCAAGATGATTTACCACAACTATCTCTTCAAATAAGTCCCCAGTAGAGTCACCATTTATTTTTGTTAGTTTATTAGAATAAAACTTATTCTCACCACAAACCTATGAAATTTCCAAGGACAATTATGAGTAAGGGAAAGGATTGGACAACACATAAGTAAAGGATTTTGGGTCTTTACTTCTTCACTTCAAGCTCTATGAAACCTAGGAGGGTGATCCTAAACAACTGTGTTCATAGATACTGGTGTCATTTTAGTATCAAAACACAAAGCAAATAGATTATTCTCCTTAAATGTTTAAAAGAACCATAGCCTGAAATTTTGACCAACCTTCAAAGTAGTGATTAACTTGAACAAAAGAAGATATAATTCCTTTAACACTCCTACACACCAAGAAAATAAAAGAAAAATTAATTTAATTATATTATGTGATCATCAATTGAGTTGGTTACCCCAATCAGAGCATGAATATTATACTAATCCAATGTCATATTTTAGGAAACAAAGTCTAACCACAAACCTATATGATTAGATAACAATTTTGTATTTAAAAAAAATACCCACAACCTTCAAAATACTGCATTATAATATTTTCACTAGATATTTCCATAATTAACTTCTTACTATCATCCTCACACAGATTATATCAAATCCACTATTAAGTTCAAGCATTTACATAAATTCTTTGAATGGATAAGTGAGAATAAAACAACACATCTATTGAAATTCAATAGAGAAAATAAGATAACCATTGATTATCATATTCATAGCTTGTATAATTTGTATACAAGAGAGAAAATGTATAGAAATGTAATATTACCTAGTTATGGTCTTGTTATAAAAAACTATACATATTGGTTGATCCCTTTCTAGAATGTATTACTGAAAAAATTAGTATCCATTTCCCTTGTATCTATTTCCTTTTAAAATAACTACCTATTGACCTCTCAACTTCTTGAGCTCTTGAACCCCCTTCTTTTGTAACTAACCTTAGAATCCCTTTTATAAGACAAAGGAGAAACAAGCACCAGGTTGAGTTACATTTTCCATTTCATTTTGTTTTCATTGTAAACTAAACTTCAATAGAAAACAAGGGAATATTCCCCAATTGATTTGGGGAATCATCATTTTAATTCAAATGAAAACAAAAATAGAGTTCAAGAAACTGTTAATTAAAGCAACCCCGCTAGTCTTCAAAAAGTGTCATTGCAGTAGCATCAAAACATGTAAATCCACTCCACCCCAAGAAACGTCATAATCATCAATAAAATAATAAATGACTAGAGACCCACTTCGTAACACACTAACCAAATAAAGAAGAATAAAACACAGAATCCAAAATTTTGAGCACCCACCAAGGAAAGAAATAGGATGTTACTTTTCCTTCTCACTGACAAAGTAGGTGTACCCACTCGGTGTCCTTATTTTCAATGAAGTATCCATCACCACCTCATCGTTAGAGTAAATCCAATCCTTCATGGCCATGAGATATTGAGAGTAGGAAGAATTAGTCTCATTTCAACTGTTAAAAGAATCATTAGAGAACTCAATGGGAGAACGATGATGTGCCATGTAAGTGTGGTGATACCCATTTCTTCTAGCAACTTCCTTCCTAATCATCTCAACTTTCTTATTCTTTCCTTTCACCAATTCCTCTGAGATAGTTCAACCCCTAAGGTGATAAGCACATTTCAAAACACCATGTTCTCAATCTTTCATAGATTTTTTTCTTTATTGGTACTACAGGTATCTCTGATCCACCTTGTTCATCCTAAGGAGAAGACACCTAAAATTATAGAGGATTAAGCCTCTCGGACTGATGGACCATGTTGATGTTCACACTTACCTTTCCCATCCTCTTACTTTTACACTTGCTAAAAAGTTCTCAGAACACAATTAAAACTCTACTTAGATGTAACTAAATCAAAGTCACTCCCTCTCTCAAAATTCATATTTTTTACAATTAGATGGTGGGATTAATCAACAAATTTTACCTCATTAAATAGAGAAATTGGTGTTTGTTTGCATTAATTTTCTAGGAAATCAATTAACCTTGTTTTAAATCTCAACTATTGATCATATTTTGAACCAAACCAATGGTTAGATACTCCAGATTATTAATGATAGAAAAATTAAACACATGTATTTGATACTCATCCAAAATCAACAGACTTGAGTGAGATAAGTATTTCCTTAACTTGCATGTTAACCATACACTTTATTTCCCAACCAGACATTTTATGTCACATTTACTCGCTTGTAATTCATCATAGCAGGACAATGGGGAACGATCATGATTTATCTTCAAAAAATTTGCCTGTACCTTGTCTTACTTCAATTTTACCTTCCCACGTGTACTAGCCTCTAACAGATTTCATGACCATAAAATTGTTTATCAATATCATAGGCATGCTTAAGAATTAGTTCAAAATTAGTGTTTTTTTTTATCTTGGAACTATCTCAACTAATATCTCCAACTATATCCATCATTATCAAGAGATTTCTAAGTTTTTAGGAGTACTATTCGACACTTGCCCACACACTTGTTGGAAAGTCTAGAACACAAGAGAAAACTCAAGTGATGGTTGGGAGTGGTCAAGACTTCCCCATGTCACAAACCATCTACCGTTAGTTTTAATTCTTTAAAATCAAATCACCATTCCCAAGACCTGGCAGATCTCACATAATGACAATTGTTACTCTACCTGCTAACCCATGTGACTATCTTTCTTTATTATTTAAAATGGATGGGCATGCGAGGAATAGCTTTGAATATAACATATGTCATGACATATGTCATTGGTTTTCACTAGGAGAACATCCACTGCACTATGGAGATATTGGTCCCACCATTAGGTAATACCATGTGGCCATTACCCACTAGCTCATTTCCTTAAAATATTATCAAATAATTCAAGATGAGTGCACAAGAAGATGTAGAGATATAGCCAAACCTTCAATTTCTCAACAATTCATCTTCTTAGATAAGTGTCACTCATATTTACCAAGAAGACTAGGCCCACCAGGATACTAAAAAAGTGGTCGATGCCCACCAGCCTATGTGAATAAAATAAGAAGAAATAAACCAACACAGGCACACGGGGAACAATTGGGATTAATTCCCATGACCAGATGACCAACACAAAGTTATACTTCTACACATGTTGCAAATCTTAATCATATAATGGGCCATCTCTACATAAAAGATACACTAACCCATAAAATCAAAGGCTGAGGATTTAAATCTTAAATATCAAGTCTTCCATCACAAGAAATTTAAGACCAAGAAGAACTTAAGGTGACCAAAAAACCTAAGACTAGGGGCCGGTAAGACAACAACTACAATGGAACAAGTGACAACTTAAGTGACCAGAAATAAGGAAAGAATGTCAATACAATTTGAAAATATATGAGGGTTTTTGATTTATAGCCCAATTTTGGGAAGTTGTAAGGATATAAAACCCTATCCTAGTGATGAGAATATGACGTAAAATTAGAAACAAGGGACCAAGCAAGACTTTGCAGAACCTTCAAGGTGGAACCAAAAAATGTTTTTTTGAGGGTTTTCATCAGAATCTTCTTTGGTTGATGTGGATGAGAGATTTGGGTGTTGCTATAATGACGAATAATTTATTTATGAGGGTTGTCTCATATTATTCAACAAGCTATATGGATTTTTTCTTTTTCTTTCCCCACATTTTACAATGAGAAAATATAACCATCTGGGGGAGTTCCTGAAATTAAAATAAAATTGAGATGGTAATTTGGCCTAATACTTATCGCTCCCATAATTCTATAAATAGGATTTTAGGCTAGTTATAGACATTCAATTTTTTATTCTCAAATGGTCTAGTTTGGAAAACTAAGATCATGTAAGAGCTATCTGCAAATTCATGCATAGATGAATAGATTAGTATGGAGTCTAGGGTATAAGTCAATTTGTAATGAACTTAATTATTTTTACAGTAGAAGTTGTATATAAATGAAAATGATAGTTTGAAATAATATTCTATCCTATGTATTATCTCTTCTAGATTATAAATGAAATGGTTAAGGATCTTTTTTTTTGTTTTCAATTTTTTTAATTAAATGATTGATTTTATTTTTGCGTCAATTCAAAGAAACGATTAAATTCTTAAGTAAGATTATAGGTTTGTGAGGGGAAATTCTAGGATCAAGCTAAGTAGTTTTTTCTTTGATATATTGAGTTGAATATTGTAATGCAACATTTCAATGGCCCATGAATTATTGATTCATATTTCTAAGATATTATAGGTTGTTACAAATGTGACTCCATTACCCAAAGACAAGGCACTGGTTTGTTTGTTTCATTAGCTTGAATATAAATGGGTCATTTTTACATTTAACCAAGAGCTTCAAATGAGAATGAAAATCATCTAAATACCTTTAATCACAACGTATCTATATGAGATGTTACTTATTCCTTGCTTTAGGTTGTAATTTGCTTAAGGGTCAACCGAATCCTTGAGGGATTCTATTTATTTGCAATTGAAAGGAATATATATATATATTTCTTCTAATGATCAAGATATAATGACAAAAGAATAATTAATTGAAAATTATCTAGATTATCCTAATAGGTTTCATAGATCCCAAAGAGTAGAGGTCTAGCCTAGCAATGTAGTGCCTATTTGTTGGAAAATCCTTGCATGTAATTATCGTTGGATTCTAAAAAATTCATAGGTAAATGGTGAGATCAAGGTTGGTTCTAAAAAAATAACCAACAAATTGGCAACTCTACTAGGGAATGACCTGAGAAATCTATGATAGAAGATCATCTTTCCTTAAAGATTCATTGAAGTTTTAGGTCAAAGTGTAAATAGAGATCCATAACCATATAATTTATAAGAGTCAAATATTTCCAAGTGAATTCATCTTGCAAGTCTATCTTTGATGTCAAGTGATTCAATTCTTATAAATATTGCAAGAATTATTTGTCCCTTGAAACTGGAAAACCCTATCAAGATCTACCATGATAGCATGAGTATTCTATAATTTCTCACTATATGTGAGTTGTGACTTTGAGATCTCTACACCACTTTGTATTATTTGAGATCTTAAAATAGAATGATAAATCTATTGAGAAAAGATAAGGTAGACTTGAGCTAACATAATAAAGTACCCTGATGGGAAGCTAGAGAGAAAATTTCAAAGGACTCCAGTATTATGTTGAGAGAGTTAGAGCATTTACTCAATCATAACATCTGGTTTATATTTTGAGTATTTAAACATGGAAAAGGTTTTATTATAGAAAATATAAATGATTCATGTGTGACTCTAATATTGTAGAAGACTCCAAGTGAAATCAACCTTGGAAAGAGACTTCATATTGTTGAATTTTATTCCTTTGTAGAAGGAGGTGGTGACTCTACACAGAGAACCTGATGACAGATTCAGATCTACAAAATTTTCTAGTCAGAAAAATAATTCAAAGCAATTGCAACATATCCAGGTATTCCCCTATTTTGGTTTTCAAGAAGCATAAATTTATGTGAAAAATATGTTGAGCGATTTGGAAAAAAGTTTGGTTCACTATTAAGAAATTTGAGCACTAATAATGAGAATGGTAGTGGTAACTTTACATACTTCTAAGATATAATTTTAATTTTCTATATTATGATGAAGAATTATTCGTATCTTTAAAATCTACCCATTAGAAAATCCAATGCATAGATGTATTTGAGTCATGCATTTTACAATCATGATTAAATAAAGAAGTAAGGTAGTGAATGATCAACTATGAAGTTGATATTTGAGGTTTTGTAAAGGGGTACAAGAAAATATACCATTCCCCTATATCTCCCTATATAATATCAAGAAAGAACATGTAGGATATGCATTTGTTGTCATGCCATCAAATAAATTTCTCTATTGGGAGGTATAGGTCATTGAAATTTAGTGGTATCCAGGGTTTTCCAAACTTTTTTCCAAAATTCACAAGACAAGGTTTTGAATCAGCTTATAGACATTTGCTTACAATTATGGATTTGATGGGAGATCGGAAGGATGCAATAATATAATTTATAGAAGAGTATGAATCCTTCTATGAGGATGATATAGAAGAATTTTATTCAGAAGAAGGATGGAATAATATCAATTCTCAAGAAATATTCTCCTCAGAAGTGGATGAACAAGTCCACTATGAGGGAAACCTGGAACATTTGCAATCCAGTTATATCAAAACTTGAGTGTGCTAGAATTATGAATGATGATGATTTTTAAGATAATAATGTGTTTGTTCAATATCCCAAGCCTAAGAAAATTTCTAACAATGGTTAAAATTGTGGTACAAACTAGCATGATCATGTCATAGTTTTCCTAATTGTCTAGATGAAGCAGAAATGGAATATGCAAGATTTTTGAAAAGACTAGACATGATTGTTTTTGATAGAATTTGTTGATGAGGAAAGGGATGAAGAATTTGTTTAGATTATAATTAAAATTTAACATTTGATTCAGCACACCTATCAGTCAATTGTTCACATGAGTGCTTGGTTACTGACCCTATCAAACCTAAGCTATTTGAGCCATCCTTTCAAAACAATTGCGTTGAGTTGGATAGTGATTTGAAGAATGAATTATACCATGTTAATAAACCTTAAATGGAAGTTTTATTTGATGCATGGTATGTTTGGACAATTTTCTTTGTATTAATGGTCATGATATTCCCAAGAGAAAGGATACTATAGATTTTACCGAACCACTATTCCAAAGTAGTGGATCATATGGCAATATGATAGGTTTACATTGCTCAAGTGAATGTGAACACCAATTTTAAAATATGGTTGTGTATGAACATTTCTCATTCATCACACAAGATGAATTCTTGCTTGGTATGGAAAAAAAATCAAAGGATTACCCTAGGGTTTTGTATGAGCCATCTATTAGTTTTGGGCTATTAGAAGTGGAATATGAAATTTTTGATTTGGTGGAGTATGATTGTGAACTAAGACATATAAAATGATACATTGATTATGGATTCCAGTTAATTTCTAATTGTAGTTTTTCAGTTGGACAAGGTTAATGATGACAATGGTAAGTTTAAACATTTGTCTATAATGGTTAATTATGTTGGCCGCAACATGATTAGTTGGTGGGAAATTCATGGCAATGTCTATGGTCATGGTGTAATGCAGACAACAAAAAATAAGGTTTTTGATAGGGGAAAACGCTACTCCTAATTTTTTTCGAGGATTGGGGCCACCAAGTGAAATTGAGGACTGGTGAGATACACTTCTAGGATGAGATCCTTCACATCAAAAGAGGCTTCAAATAAAATTGGAGGTTAGATCATTTTGTACAATCATGTAAATATTATAAATATGTTGTTTGCTTTGCCTTGGTCTTCTTGCCTTGTTTGGGTAGGTCTTGTTTTTGGTTCTCTGTGCATGGTTTTCTTCACCTAAGATTCTTGGATCTCACTATTTTCTATACGAACAATTTTTCCCAATAGGAGCCACTAATGGAACCCTAAAAATTATTTGTGTTCCATCTCTAAATTCTCTAGAATTTGGTTAATCCCATGGCTTTAGTCTTAGGGTTTTATCTTTTATCATTTAATTTTAGGGGTTTTTGTTGATAATTTTTTTCAAAGACCTTATGTCTATCGCCATTTGAAATTTTATATTTTTCCATTGACTTGTTATTCCCATTGTCGATCATGTTAAAATTAACCTGAGCAATTGAATTTTTTTGAGTAACCGACCCCATATGGTTAGGATCTCCTTTACTTGTCGTTGAATATTTTTATCCGCTTAGGTCCCTAAAATTTCTTTACTTTATAAGGGTTGGTCTATCGGTCTTGTTTGAAATTTACATTGTTCGATATAATTATTTCTTTCTCTTTCAATCCTTATAATGCATGGTCCTAGGAAGTCCCCTTTGTTAAACACAACCTGGTGCACGTGTTTATTTCTAATCATTTGGATCATCGCTTGCTGGTAAATTCATTCTCATCACTGGGTTCTTTTCTATGATAATCAATGTGCTCTTGGGTTCCTCTTGTATTTTTTTATCATTGAATTATTTTGGCCCTTTGGAACCATTACAGTGATTCATGATGGACATCATCTTCTCTTTTTATCACTTCATCACCAAAGTATTTCAATTTTTTTCTCAATTACTATGATGACAAATGGGAATGGATTGAAGGGAACAATATGATTTGGCCACATGTATGAGGTAGATACTATCTCTAGTTTTCCCATCACTGAAGGCACCCTCGGCTCCAAGATAGTTTCAGTGTCATCCAATGGTTAGTGGGTATATTATGGCATCCCTAAAATTTCTCCTCGTTGAAACACCTATGTAGTATTCTTTCCTTTCTGTAGCAAGTGATGGGGGGTATATAAATGAATATTCCATTTAGTGAGGTATTTTTGCTTGTCACCAAATTTGAAAATGATATAAGGACTATAAACACTCAAATAATCAACTGACATAATGCATCAAAGTCCGCTTGAATTAACATCAATTATTTTGCTAATCAATTAAAGAAATTTATCTGATTAATTCACTAATGTGCATCATATTTAATAAAATAAATCAATTTATTTAATTAAAGTCCTAAAGGTCCTCTCATCTGATTTGATAAATAAAATTGATTAACTAAAATGTCAAAACCTCTAAAATGCCTCCAAGTTAATTAAGTTTGAATTAATTGACCTCAAATCCTAATTACCCATCCTCTAGGTTTTGACTCATCCTGGGTCAAACCTAAATGCTTGACTAACCCACCCACTTGCACTTGAAATTAATTTTATTTAAATACCCCTATTTTCCCTCACAAGGCATATTCCCAAGGAATATTCCTTCATTTACTCCACTTATGTTTCTTGCTTTGGTCTGGTCTTCTTGCCTTGTCTGGGTAGGTCTTGGTTTTGGTTCTCTATGCATGGTTTGTTTCACCTAAGATTATTTTATCTCACTATTTTCTATACGAACAATTTTTCCCAATAGGAGCCACTAATGGAACCCTAAAAACTATTTGTGTTCCATCTAAAAATTCTTTAGAATTTGGTTAATCCCGTGGCTTTAGGCTTAGGGTTCTATCTATTATCATTGTTTTAGGGGTTTTTGTTGATAATTTTTTTAAGACCTTATATCTATCTCCATTTCAAATGTTATATTTTTCCATTGACTTGTTATTCATTTTGTTGATAATGTTAAAAGTAACCTAAGAAATTGATTTTTTTTTAGTAACCGGCCCCATATGGTTAGGATCTCCTTTACTTGTCATTGAATCTTTTTATCCGCTTAGGTCCTTGAAATTTATTTATTTTATAAGGTTGGTCTATTGGCCTTTTTTGACATTTACATTGTTTTCTATAAAAAAATTGGGCTCTTTCAAGCCTTATCACGCATGGTCCTAGGAAGTCCCCTTTGTTAAAAACAACCTGGTGCACATGCTTATCTATAATCATTTGCATCATCGCTTGCTGCTAGATTCATTCTCATCATTGTGTTTTTTTCTACGATAATCAATGTGCTCTTGGGTTCCTCTTGTATTTTTTGATCATTTAAGTATTTTGGCACTTTGGATCCATTACAGTGACGCATGATGGACATCATCTTCTATTTTTATCACTTCATCACCAAATTATTTCAAAAAAATTCTTAGTTACAATGATGAGAAATGGGAATGGATTGAAGGGAGCGATATAATTTGGCCACATGTATGAGGTTGGTACTATCTCTATTTTTTCCATCGCTCAAGGCACCGTCAGCTCCAAGTCAGTTTCAGTGATATCCAATGGTTAGTGGGTATATTATGGTATCAATGAAATTTCTCCTCGCTGAAACACCTATGTAGTCTTTTTGCCTTTCTCCGACAAGCGATAGGGGGTATATAAATGAATATTCCATTTAGTGAGGTATTGTTGCTTGTCACCAAAGTTTAGAATGATAAAAGGACTATAGACACTCAAATAATCAGCTGAAAGAATGCATCTAATTCTGCTTGAATTAACATCAATTATTTTGTTAAATAATTAGAGAAATTTATTCGACTAATTCATGAATGTGCATCATATTTCAATAAATTAATTAATTTATTTAATTAAATAAATAAAGGTCCTCTCATCTGATTTGATAAATGAATTGATTAAATAAAATGTCAAAACCCCTAAAATGCCTCCAAGTTAATTAATTTTGAATTAATTAACCTCAAATCCTAATTACCTATCCTCTAGGTTTTGACTCAACCTGGGTCAAACCTAAATGCTTGACTAACACACTTGTTTGCACTTGAAATTCATTTTATTTAATTACCCCTATTTTCCCTCACAAGGCATATTTCCAAGGAATATTCCTTCATTTACTCCACTTATTTGACTTTCTTGCCCAATCCATTTCCCTCTAAAATGTCTCAACCACTTTCATTTAATGACTCTTACAAATACATTAATCTCTCTTACTCATCTTAAATCCTCAACCACTTGCACATTCTCCAAAATATGCTCATTCCTCCTCCACTAGCATGTTGACAAGTGGCACCTTGCCATTGGCTGATTTTTATTCCCACATTCCTCCCATCTCTCCACTCTTCAACTCTTCAACCTATAAATAGAATCCGCTTTTACATGAAATAGGAAACTTGAAGAAAAAAATGATCCACAATCTGAGTATTTATACTATAGTCACTTTGCTTTCATCTTGCATATTAATCTCCATCACTTTCATTTTGCATCATTATAATATGAAGCTTGTCAAAGAGGTGGGAAAGGGCATCTTTTTCACATCAAAGGTGCACCTCTTCCACTATGAGATAGAGACATTACATGATAAGTATTGGCATTGGAGTTGAGCATCAAAGTTAACAAAGGAAACAAGATTGGAGTTCGAAAATTTGAGCATTGAACTTGGACATAATAAAATCATTTTTAAGTGATAATTTTAATAATCTCAGGTTTCCATTTTCTTCTTTTATTCTCTATTTTAAGCGAACTCACTTATTTTTGGTGTTTAAAATTAACCATTTATTTGAAATTTTCAAGTTGGTTAAAATTGAACCTTAGAAACATACTAGATTTAAATTTGGCCTAAAATTGAAAAATCAACTTCACACTTCATCTTGGTGCTATAAAACAAATACATTACTGCTTTGAGCTCTAAAATGAACATGTTTTTTTCATGTTTTTTAATGTCTTTTACAAAATAATATCATTTGAAAGGTGTATGCACTTCTCTCACGCTTCATGATGTTCTTGAGAATCAAAAGTCTTTTAGTGATATTAAGTTGTATAAAATATTGCCTCCACAC